>DWGO01000934.1:0-10636 GCA_018247635.1 Eurytides dolicaon deicoon | reverse complement strand
GCATGCTATCTGTGGTACAGTGTTGTTATGGGCGTTACGCTTACCGCTAGGCGCACTACTTGCTCTAGTCGTCGCCAAATTAATAATTAATTTAGAACTATCAGAAGTGGTAATTTTTATTATTGTGTATCATAACGAACCGCATATTTTAAAACTTAGATACTATGTTTCAAACATAAATATAATCTTAAATCTATTTCTTCAGAAACTGTAACAATAAAAAAAATAGGCAATTGAGGTCATAATTCCATAGGCCCGTCAAAGTGACAGATTTTTAATTATAACAAAACAACGTTCGTTTTTACTTTCAATTCTTTCATTCAATTCAGGGGGATTATTAAATAAAAGGTTCTAGCAAAATTTAGGTCTCTCTCCATTTGTTTTCATTCTTCTGTAGCATTTCTTTTAATATAAAATTACATTTTAAAACATACTACGTGTTCTGTTTTTACGTAATAGTAACTTTGTTCATGTCTCCGAACGTATAATAATTCACAATATTATTTGATTACTTCAATATTGCTAAACAATATTTCTAAGTGGTAGGACTCTTGCAGAATCCATCTGGGGTGGTACCACTGCATTACCAGTTATTCATCCGTTAAACAGTAGTGCATAAGCGCTGCTGTGTTCCAGTTTGAACAGCAATAATGCCAGCGATGGTGATGATGATACAGGACATATAGATAGATCAGCTTAACTGCAGGTTCTGTGTGGCACTGTGTTGTTATGGGCAGGCTTACCGCTAACCATCAGTTGCACGTCTTGCTCGTCTTGTCATTCTGTCTGCTAATTTTTTTTTACCAGAGAAAGTTTCGAGACGAGCAAGTCGTGCGCCTGATGGTAATATATATATATACATTTGTCATTTGATTTTTCATTTGAACCGAAAATTGTGTTCGTTAACTGTTCCCGGGCGTGGCAAACGCTTTGAATCACTTTGTATCCACCAACGATCCCAATTACGGAACGGACGACAAATTAAATAGTTTTTTTTTTAACATAGAAAACAGAGCAGAAAAATTAAATCTGTTGTCATGTGAAAAAAATATGCCCGAAAGTAATTAATGGAAACAAAATTCTTACTATTTTTACCACAATAAATCATATTTTTACCTTTTTTTGTAGGATAAATAAAGTTAATTTTTTGTAGGAGATAAGCAAGCCTTGTGCCTGATGGTAAACAACATGCGTACTCCTAACAAGATAGTATCATATTCTTCATAGAATTTGGCATAGTGTCAAACGTTGTGTTCATCAAGGAGAGATTTAAGTTCACTTCCTATACTCAGATATACCTGTATACCCAGTTATTACACTTGCAATATTGCTCTTCAAACCGGAACACGATAGTGCTTACACATTACTGCTTGGCGGCAATGAAATAGTACCACCCCAGGCGAAACCTGCAAAACACTATCTACCCTCCAACTCATCCTACAACTTAGTTTTCAACTAAAACCTTTTACGATAAATCCTTTAATAATTTCGTGACTGGATGAGAAAATGATCCATATTCAAAACTAGTGATGTCCTTAAAAGAGATGTCGTTCTTCATAAAAAAATAAAATAATAGTAGAACAAGAAACAGTCGTAGTTAAATTATTTCTATCTATTTCTCAAGTACCACATGCGAGATATTGAACACCTGATCCACATTTCGTATTCAACGGATACATCAGGTATTCTATCCAGGCATTACAACTTTTTAAGTTCTTTTTTTAATAAAAAAAAATGCTTGTTTTCTAAACTTTCTACTTCAACGTTGTATAAGGTTTAACACTCCGGACCGTAATGAGCTCACCAATTTCAAAGTCGACTCATAAAACATAATAAACACGGATTTAAACTACTACTCTCTGACCATTTGACAAGCCGATTGTGTACTTTATTCAACACATATGTATGTATACAATTTGTAGTCATTCACCAATTGCAGCCAAATTTTCTTGAATAAATTCTATGTGACGCCATATTTTTGATTATAAATAGTGGCTTCGAATCTCTGATGACACAGTTTTATATTAAATATTTACATAACGTGCCTTATATATAGCATGAGTTTGTGGAGGATATAAAAATTGTTGTCTTTTAATGAAAATCTTAAAAACTAATGCAAAGTAGAATTTACGCTCAATGACTTCTTCATGCCAATATCAGAGCCACTGAAGCAAATCTACTATTAAATAAAACGTTTTAAAGCAATTAGGTGGCGGCATGTTGGTCCTTGCAGGTGATTTGAAGTGGTGGCTGGTGCTACGTGCACTATCTCATATGGGGTGCTCAGCCCCCTTCGGTGAGCTCATTCACTTAGTTATATTTCCGCCCACACGATTCCGCCCATCTATTCCCCTAGTCCCTCGCCATATTTGTGAAATCGTGCTCCGATTAATGAAGGACGCATTCGAAAAGACAATAAGATTTTAACATAGATTTTTTAATACAATAACAAATTATTAAATAAAACAAATTTGCGGATTCTATGGCGTTTTTATTTTACTCTTTTAGAACTTTTCTTGCTGTAAAGTATACGAAACGTCGGGCAAAAGTAAAATTAAGATTAAAGATAAAGTGACCAGACGTACAAGTCGTGTGCCTGATGGTAAGCATCACGTCGGCCCATAACATCACAGTACCATACGGAACGTACTTGGCTCTGTGCTGCGCTCGTTTCCCAGGGATATTAGATGGTCTATCTCTTTGCCCTGTAATTTCACTGACATGATGGCCCTTAAAATTGGAACACAGTAGTGCTTAGGCACTACTGCTTGGCGGCAAAATATCTGGCAATGCAGTGGTACCGCCCCAGTCGGACTCTGCAAGAGTCCTACCACTTTATCAAAATCCAAGAAGCATCAAGCTGAAGACAATTTTTTGGCTTACATTTATACTGCAAATATGAGAATATTAGTCAAGACTTAATAGATCTTGTACAGAACGATCTTATCAGTATGTATAAAAAATATATAAACCACCTCATTATAAGTTACTTTAGTAAACTTGGGAGGAAGATAACATTGAGTTGGCTGTTGTGATAACACAGCGCCACACGGTTTCAATGCTGTAGCATTTATTCGTACCATTGTATGTAATAAATAAATTGATAACTTGAAATCCACCCTGAGTTCTGATCCTTTATACGTAGTACAGAGTGTTTCTTTGTATTGAAATCGTAAATATTCCGTAAATATTTTTGAAAGAGACGTTAAAATGCTTAACAACTTTACGTTCTTCTAAGGCGCTGAGGAAGGCACAAAGAAGTTTTAGTAGTGATAAAACTGTCACATTTTCTAAAGGAGGGGTAGTTTATAAAAATATATTCTTTCTATTTAAAATAATGAACAATGTATGGAAAAATATATAAAAGATATTTTCGGATTTTATTGAAGTTTAATTTAGTTTTTAATTGCTGAGGTTTAACATACTTTCAGTTACGGGACGGATTGAGATGTTAAAGGTGTTCGAATGTGTAAGGTATTCGAAACGCTGAAAATTAAAAATTAAATTAGAACGCGATAACATCTGTATTTTGTTTTCTTCAAATTCTTTCCCTTACTGCTTTGATCGTCTTTTTCGTACGAACACTACGTGAACGGCCAGATCTTTTTCTATCATCTATCAATAGCCCGGTACACAAACATTTGACTAATACCGAGCATATGCAGGATTTTAATTATAACAGTATTTATGGCCAGACTAAGTATGTGTGTATACATTACTGCTCTATCTTACTACGGCAAAACAAAATTTTATCAAAATAGATGTCAATTTCGATAGAATTCATTTTCATACAACACACTGAGCACATTTCAAAACAAAGTGACTTCTAACTTTAAATAGTGCTTTTTACAAGACAAGTAAGTTCTTTTTCTGATGGTAAGCACTATGCTTGCCTATAATAATGTCATGCCACATAGAATCTGCTTGGTCCTGTACTGCGCTTGTCAGCAAGAAATTTAAGATTCTAGTACATCTCTATGCCCAGAAATTACTATGGCAACATTACACTTTAAACAGGAGCACAATATTGATTATACATTACTGCGTGGAATATGTGTCAATTTAATGGTACTACCCCAGGGTGACTTTGTAAGAGACCTATCACTTATAAGAATGAAGTAATGTTTGGGATTTGTTGAAAACTGCAATGTTTCAATAGGAACAACGACTTGAGCAATCTATTGCTATTTAACGCCAGTTTTAATTTATAAAAACAGTGAATACTTAATATGTTGTACACGTATATATAATATCATAAAAAAATTGATAAGGGTCAAGTCTAAATCCATACAATCAAAATACATATTATCGAGAGAGCTCTGAGTGAGTGTTATGCTTGCACTAATATCTATTTTTTAATAGGAAAGTAATTCCAAATTAGACACAACGGATGATGAGTTAATTGAAAAAGCCACAAATATGCTATCAACTCCAGAAATCTTTAAAGATTTAAATATAAGACAAAATGACAAATGTTTAACACTTTTCATGTGCAAAATATATATCTTTCCTATAAAATTAAAGTTAACATTGCCAGAAGCTTCTAAAAATGATGTAAGTATTGCTTAATAAATTTTTAAACTCATGCACACTCAACACCAGTAAACTTGCTTGTATGTTGTAGGCTGTTGGGGGAGCAAACCTCTGACTGACTATCTCACTCCCTCAGGAATATGGAAAGGTCCACATATTATTTCTTTTAAATAATTATGAATAGCCTGTATGAGCATCATGAGTTATAAAACAAGTGCTGCACTACCACCCTAGAAATTTTAATAAAGCAGTTAGATATTAGTAAATTGATTCTCTTTATAGCCTTAGGTATGAGTCTGTTTCTTTTATGAAGCTGATCCATGCATCTGTCTCCGAGATCTAAGCATTGTTTGTTTTGTTTTTTATTCTATTTTTCTTGCGAATTATTTCTTTTTCTGACAATCTATCTGAAGTGTTTAAAATTCCTATGAATGGTTTTCTTACTTTAGGATTGTATGCTTCATTTTAGTTTAAATAAAACGAAGTATCATTTTATAATGCTGAACAATTACATGTAAATTTAAATTATTATTATTATTATTTCAGTTTTTTCTCAAGGTGACTCAGTCACTTCTCAATGCTATAAAGGAACTTCAATCAATTGAAAAAGAATTGCGTCATTTGTTGAAGGAAAAAGATGAAGAAATTGAAAAGTATAAGGAAGAAGGTGCTAAAATTAGAAGTAAGTAAGATATTAGTCATTTAAGACATATATTATTTCATGTATATTCTATTTGTCAAATGCTAACAAAATATTTTGTTTACAAAGTAGCAATAACTATAAAACGAAAAAGCTGTATAAGATATATAAAAATATTGTAATACAATTTTGTAATACAACAGGCATGTAGTATCTCTTCAAAACTAATAAATAAGATGCATTATGCATTACTTAAGTAACATTTTCTTAACTAATTTTAGAATACTAATAATTAATGTAACAGCCGATGTATGTCCTACAGTTAGGTCCAAGCCCTATATATACCGGGTGTTACAAATCAAAGGTATATCAAGATGAATGGACCGAATACTGTATCTTTATCTAGATCCTCTGTGTAAATCTTCACATCTAAAATCAACACTTTGAAAAATACACATGTAAACATATATCCATATCTAAATACTGGTTCAAAGGGCAATGTTGCTATTGTAATTATTGGAAATAGAGATGTACTATCATAAATATGTGGGTAAGCGCATCAAAGATCCAAGCAGGTTTTGTACAGCATTTTATTATTATAAGCAAGAGTGTCACTTACCTTGCACTCCTTCCGGTCTTTTCTTCCTGGTCTGTTCACTTTGTCCTTTCAAAGAAAACAAAACCAGACTGATTAAGTAGATTTAGCAAAAACAGGATATTTGGCTACCAGGGCCCTTTAAATGTACAAATATTCAGGTAACTTTTTCTTAATTACCAAACTAACATCATACCATTTGTAGATAATAAACTTTTTATGTTGCAGAACATTGGAGAACATCAAATTTTAATGAGGAGGAATATTTAAAGAAGTATAAAGAAAATGGTACTATGTGTACAGATTTTCCAGCCAGTCTTTTAGAAAAGAAAGATGAAAAAATAAACGATTCTAATGTGTAAGTAACATTCAGTGAAATAAATTTACCTGCGTGGCTTTGGTAAAATGATTTTATTGCTCAATAAAATTGTCAATCAATGCAATATATTATTTTTATAAGTAAATACACATGATATTTAATTATTTAATAACCCACTTGCCTTTTTTGGGCAGTAATAAGTAAAGACAAAAATAATGTCAGGAAAATTGACATGGTCATGAAGTGATCACACTTTGTGTCAAAAACATAAGTTGTCATGATAATATTAAATGATTATTATTTCAGTTTTTTCTCTTAAGGAAGTATTGCACCAATGCCACTCATTTTATCCCAAAGTAGTTATATTTGAGTTATATTTGAACAATACTGTATTCCAATAAGACTTGCTTATCATTGGGCACTCAACCTGTTTGCCTAGTCACATAGTTACATAACAAAAACAAATGAACATGAGGTCATGTCTTAAGTTTTTTAAGGTTTTAAAAGAAAAATAGAGCTTTTAGTAGATTAAAATGTATGGAACTAAGATAATTGACTTTTGATATAGAATAGCTATAATATTTTATTGTACATTTATGTCTCTTGATGGCTCTTCTTAGCAGAACTGCATTCTAAACTCTATCTAATAAAATAAGATGTAAAATTGACTATTCAAAAGTGCTTGTAAAGGCTTATTTGAATAAATACATTTTAAGATCGCCTCTGAATGTGATATGTGCAACAGATGATAAATCTAATCAGTTATTTTGTTGATTAATGTGCCCAAGAAACTTATGATTCAATATAAATATTAACTTTTTCATTCCAGAAAACAGGAATCTGCCGATTTTAATAATAAGCCAATAAAACAAGAACTACTGCAATTAGATGATGGAACAACAACACCAGGTGCTGAAATCAAACAAGAAGTGAAGAGGGAAGCATCACCAAACATTTCTATCAACACAACAAGAAAGAGGCAAAGAAAATTAAATTTATAACAAATATTTAAAATACAACGTTTTTTCTATATGACAAAAGCAAACTAATTAGACAATTATTTTAGAAATGTGTTTAAAATGAATTAAATGACTATTTTTTCAAGATTAAATCAAGGCATTGAAAGAGGAATATCAGTTTTTAAAGTTACATATTTTTGTGATATATAGTTAAAGATATACATTTCATAGACATAGATATTCTAATCTATTTTTAAAATAGATTATATAATTTCCCCATAAGCAAATTCTCTCTCTGTTTTCAGCCATATGAATTGTTTTGTATTATTAATTCTTTTTTGTAATCAAAATTACACACTAAAAATATAAGTGCCTTTCCACCATGAGATTCATGATGTTCAAATTTTGAATTTCATACAACATAAACTTAATGAAATACATTATACTTGCATACCATGACAAATGTTATACAATAGATAAGTTAATATGCAGTATTTTCACTTTTATATATAAAATATACCATCAGCTTAATAATAATTATTAAAAATTTGTGATAAAGTTTGCTTCAATCTTTACATTAATTGTTTAGTTAGATGTTGTAAGTGGTAAATTTTCATTTATCAATTAAGCTGATCTCAAAAATTTTAACTAAATGATGTCAATTACCATTTAAACAGATTGTATATTATCCTTCCATGATATGTTATAAAATTTGTTCCAAACTTTTTAGGAACTTGACTATTAAAATAAGTTTATAGATTAAAAGATTATGCACTATATATTTCTATAATGTATTTGGCTTTATGAAATGCTTACTTTGTGGTGGTTATCACTAGAGATAAAACCGATATATCCATATGCGTTCTGATAGTATATTATTTATTATTAAGTTGTTTTTATGTTGTAGGACTCTTGCAGAGTCTGACTGGGGCGGTAACACTGTATAGCCAGATATTATGCCGCCAAGCAGCAAACTGGAACACAGTATTGCTTACACACTGCTGTTTGGTGGCAGAATACCTGGCAATGCAGTGGTACCGCCCCAGTCGGACTCTGCAAGTCCTACCACCAATTCTGAAAAGTTAATATTCCTTATTATTTTACCTTGTTTAGTTGCAATTCCATTCGACAAGTTGAATGACTCCAACTTCATGGAGATTGTAGAATTGTGTAATATTTGTCTTATTCGCTCCAAGTCTGTATGCTATCAGAGTAAGCATTACAGAGTACATCTTCAAACATATGCATTTATTGCATATAGGGTAGATACTGTAAATATACCCTCGGTGTAATTTTTTTAAATAATAAATAATGTTTCTTTATTTCATTATCTGAATTATATTACAGTGACTGTAAACATTGATTTGTTGTGTTAAAATTATAAGAATTATCTTAATTTTATTCTTAGTATAATATTCATATAACTTGAAATAAATTAGTAACTAAACGATTAACATGAGAAGTTTAAATTATGTGGCCAGCTAATATTAAGCGGAAGTTGTGAAACTATACAAAGCATTTTCACATTTTTAATTTTTAAGTATTTCCAGAATAAAAGTATCTTTCAATAATAGTTAGAATTATGATAATATGATTTGATTCGACGTTGGTACATATTTATATTCTGAGAACTTTTCTTAATATAAATAAAACTTGACATTAGAATCGATAAGTCAAGTGTTGAAACTTCATGAATATCAATATGTATATGTATAGGGCTTGCTGCTGCTTTCTTCCGATTTTTGAGATGATGTACTCGGCCCTTCTAATACTATAAACAAAACGGAGTTTTGTTTATAAATACTTATTGAGTTTTGTTTATGAATACTTATTGGTTATTGGGTGAGTTGTTTTATTGTTTGAGTAAAAATTTTAGTGTTCAATTGAAATTCATTGTATTGTGGCGACCTCGCTCACTTAATATTGAACGTTCCCAAACGCAAAACTGAACGCGACGTCCCTAGAGTCCCTGACAACACTCCCGTCACTCCTTCACGCGCGTTACTTGAAGGCGCACGCAGACAGACGACCCGCCTTGGAAATATCGATCTGTTCGATTTTCTTGTAGATCTATGTAACCTACGCTACGTATAACACTGTACAAGTCAACATCAACTGCCCTGGCTTCATCACATCAAAGCAGAAGACAATACCCCATATTGGTGACCCCGACGTGATCAAGCCATTCGTGTTAGTCGTGCCTGCCAGGACACAATATTCGTCTCACCGGTGGTAGTTATATTACATTACGCTATTTACACCGTCGTGAGATGGTCGTGAGGGATTCACGCACGAAGTACTTGCCCATTCTTTCACAACCAGTCTGAGAACTGGACGAAGTTAAAGGTAAATCATTTCTGCAGTCTATTTGGTGTTTCGTTTAGAGACTTTTTGTATACCTAGTGCAAACAAAACATTTTAAATAGTGTCATTCCTCACTGCAACAAAAAACGGTTACGGTGACGGTACCTTTTTTTTGTTCACTGGCCGACCATTTCAAGCGCTCCCTAATTTTTTTGTTTGGACCACGTGCCCAGGCCTTAACATAAGCAGTGATTTAAAAATAGAACTGGCTAGTGTTTGCTGTTCCTTTTGTTCTTCGTATTTCATAAATTGTTATTATATTTCTAATTATAGTTAGTTAAGTTTGCATTTCTGACAATTTATAGTGGATTCCAATAATATAGTTAAATTAGATTCCTAATTTAACTAATTTAAGTGATATAAAAATAATGTCAGAGTCAGAGGAAATACAGGGAAACAGTTGCAGGATTTGAAAAAAAATTGTTGTTATTAACTAGTCAAGCTGCTCAAGGTGGAGCAGAGCCCAGGTGGAGGTAAACCCAGTGGCGATAAAATTGGTCTTGGCCAAGTAAACCTGCGATTTGGTTCGCTCAGGCAGAGGCACAGTTCGAGATTGGTAAAATCACAAAGGACGCACCAAAATATGGACGGTGGCTGATGAAATCGAAAATGTCATAGCGAACCCACCCTTTAAAAATAAATTTGATATGCACAAGTAATAGTTTAATGTTTACCACTTGGTGCGTTAATAATGATCGCGATTAAGCTTGAAGTAATAGCCGTACCGACTTAATATAAATATAAAATTATCATAAAAAGATTTCTTGAGGGTAAAATGTTAAAAAAAATAATTTAAATTTTATGTTATGGGAGTCGCCCCGCAGGGATCATAGCGCATTATTTTGAATGCGTTTTGTTATCATCTATAAATGACTATTTATATTAAAAGGTTGATTAATGAATAACAATTAGGCCGAGAGCTAATGCCGAACTCGGACTGTTCACGGATGATTCTTCCTGGCACGTTGGTGCATATTTGCAGCAACGATATGGAATGGCCGCCAAGCAGTAGCGTGTGAGCACTACTGTGTTCCGGTTTGAAGGGCAATGATGCCAATGTAATTACAGGGTAAAGAGATTAACCATGTTATATCTCAGGGTGAAGAGCGCAGCACAGAGCCAATCAGACGCTATTTGTGGTACTATGTTCTTATAGGCAGGCGAGACGCTTACCATCAGGAACACGACTAGCTCGTCTCGTTACTTTATCTCTCAGTCCTTTATCA
>DWGO01000933.1:0-10637 GCA_018247635.1 Eurytides dolicaon deicoon | reverse complement strand
ACCTGATGGTAAGCGAGCGCCGCCGCCCATGAACATCTGCAACATCAGAGGACTTGCAAATGCGTTGCCGGCCTTTACGGTTAACAACGAAATGTGGGCAGTAAGCTAAAAGTCTAATCATCCGGTGGACTGGGGAATATGGAAGTATTTAGAACTGGGAAATATCAAACTAGTACAAGAACGGTTTGTGCCATTTAGCTACCATCGGATTGACGATAATGTTTATTGTGACGATAATGAGTATCGGTCTGCCTAATGCGCTTGACACATTCAGTAACAATGCTAACGAGTGCACATCAAAATTCTAATGCATGTGGGACCAGTCCAGATGCTATCTGCTGCCGCATCGATAAGCATCGTGTTCCGAACGTTGCTCGGTGCTCCGGAGATTTGTCGTCGCATGTCAATGTGTCCAACGCTACCATGTGAAAGCCCGATCCGTAATCCGTAGCAAGGATTGTTTAACTGTTGCCGCTCACTGAACATGAGTTGGAGATTGATGGCAGCCCTACATTCGATTCAGATAGAGCTTAGTGCTGCTGTTTTGTCTTAAATATATAACAGGATATCTTAGTAGTACCATTTGGTCCTTTTAAAGCTGCAATTAAAAATATTTTATTGCAGAATTCTTATTATGCTGTTCAAGAGTTTCTAGTAGATCAAAACGTATGGAATTACTTGTCGAAAAATGTGGAATAGCCATTATATAGTATTGTATGTAAACATTGTTACGATTTTCCGGTTTAAACTGTTGAGATTCTTGCCGGCTCTTCTCAGCAGAATTCCATTCCGAGCCGGTAGCACCTTCCTCACGATCTGATATATAAAAAATGACGATTCAAAGTGCTAATACACGCCGTTTAATTTATATTTTAAGTTGATTTGATTTTAAATGTTTCCTTCTAAATAAGCACTGCAATCATGCAGCTCAACGTTTTTTCAACGTATTGGTTGTCATCTTTTCTATTTCTTCAAAGAATGCATATAAAAGTGTGCATAGGCAACCAAACGAACTAGTGTTTGTTACATCATAGTTGGTGTAAGAAACATAACAGATGCGAAAAAGAGATAAACTACTGTTTATTGACATCTCTTTTTCGCATCTGTTTTGATTGTAGAGTAATATTGGGAACGATCGGTAACATAGGCTTCTTCCTATGTCGACAATAAAAACTATAAATAACGAAAGAAAGACATGAAATCAAAAATCTAAAGTGAAATCAAAGCCTATTAAGCCCAAAGTTTAATAGTTTGTTGGTCTGTCTATTTTTCATGCAGACTGGGCAATTGATTCGTATGAAACTAGACAAAGTTTTAAGAAGGAAAAAATATCCTCTAGCCTATGAGGTCCTATAAAGCTTCATCGGATCACCGGATCTGTCATATTGCTGAGTTTCTACGAATTGGATTAATATACATAGCATAGATGTATATATATATATATATATTTTTTTTTTTTGGACAATTGCTCTTCTTCAATCGATATAGTATTAAACAATCGTGGAATAATTTACATGTGAGTCCTCTCACCATAACAGTTAACTGCTGTAGGTTCTAAATATTTAGTTCTGATATCTCTTCTTAGCATACAATGTATGGCTTTTGGCGTTTTAAATTCAGCCATTCTGTACTGCTCAACTGATAACAAGTATTTTACTTTTTCATGCACAGGTAAGACATTGCATATTTTGTAAAGTATTTAAAAGCCCTATCACTTGAAGGGCTCTTTTACGTTGCCAGTTATCTAACCGCCTAGCAGTAAAGTGTTTAGGTTCAAAGTTCAATGTTGCTGGCGTAATTACTGAGCATAAGTTTAGAACGTCTTAAATATGAAAAAATTCAATGTATCTAACTAGTTTATTGTAAGTCTATCAGTGGTAGGACTCTTGCAGAACCCGACTGGGGAGATACCACTGCATTGCCAGATATTCTGCCGCTAAGCAGTAATGCGCAAGCACTACTGTGTTCCGGTTTGAAGGGCAATGATGCCAGTGCAATTACAGGGCAAAGAGATAGATCATTTAATATCTCTGGGTGACGAGCGCAACACAGAGCTAAACACTCTCCGTGTGGGACTGTGTTGTTATGAGCAGGCGTGACGCTTGCCATCAGGCGTACGACCTGCTCGTCTCGTCAATTTATCACGAAAAAAAATTTTAACACATCACTGTTTAATATTAATAGAATTACTATAAACTTCGATGAGAAGTTATATAGTGACTATGTCGTCGTCCGAAATATGAGCCGTGTGGTAGCGAATGTATTAAAGGACGGAGAGACTTTAAGGGACTTTATCCCGTTTTATAAAAAAATAGAAAATCGCAAAATCGTCAAAATCCAGACAAGGCAAATTGTAATTAGCCGCTTATGGAACAATTTCATGGAACTTCGGCGTATTTGGCCACCCTATTCATAACAGGCTAAGCTCGCAATGCGTCCCGCCGCGGCGCCTGTACTTGACGAGTATGACATTCATTGCGGAGCAGAGCAGGACTATTGTAACGGACGGATGGGGCTGCCGACGACAACCCTTCCCCGCCGTATGCTAATAATGACTGTCACGGAAGGCTGGAGGTATGTTTTTGAAAAACGATATTCAATTTCAATAATCGCTTCGCTGGCAATCGTCGAAGCGGAATCTATTGCTTCAATTTGTTTGGATTGTTAGCCAGAATTAGAGTTGTCGATTTTCGTAATTGTCAGAGTTCGAGTTTATCAGGAACTCCATTCGGTTCGAGTGGACTTCGATTTAGTCCCATCTCCTTCTTTTTAATTTTACAGGTGGACATATAAATATAATAACTGTCAATATGAATATAATATGTTTATCTCACGAGCTATAACATATTCAATATACAATTTTCTCTATTCATATAAAAGTAAATGTTAAAAAATATTAAATATGAAGAAATATTAAGTCGGTTAATCTGTTATATTTTTTTCATAATTAATATTCTACGGGACTGTTAAAAGACGCTAGTGACGTACATACAACACTAATAGTTTAATATATATACACTAATACCAAGCCCTGGTTTTAATTAAAACCGTAAAATATTTACCAGGCCATTATAAGATTATTATGACGATTCAGGAAATTTATCTTACAATTCATTTCAATCGTCAAAATAGCAACACTGAGCAAGTTAAATTGGAGCTTTTAAAAAATAACTAGGCTTTACTTGAATTGCGTGGAGCGTGAACAACATTCACAATATGACCCCAATATATTATATACCGACGATAATTTTTGTTTTGGGGTCGTTTCAGAATTCGCATAAATATTTGTAAAAACACTAGGTCAGTACGCGACTCATATGTGGTTTATTATTCGTATGCCATCTATCGCATAATATTTTAACAGCATTCCTATTTATGAAGGTTGACTAGCCTATGTATCCGTTGAAAAACTTCACAAAATCACTGCTTGAGCTATTACATAAATATAATTTCTTTACCCACTCATTCCTTTTTCGTACAGAAATTCTAGTTAAAAAGCGTTCCCCGCTTCTTTAATTTAAATAAGTATTTCAATATGATCGAGCTGTATAAAACATTCCTCTTTCAATTTTTTTGTTCTTCTGGTAATGTCCCAATCTTTAAGAGACAGCTGCGCTTCCCATTAAAGACAATTCCATTTAAAAGACATTTCTCAATTCTTTTCGCATTTAAACTGGGAAAAATAGAAGGCATTTTATTTATGCGGCAAAGACATCTACGGAAAAGAATGATAACTTATTTCCAGCATTCTGATAGACAGATGTGATTTTTTGAATAAGATGATGGATGTGATTTTTGAAATTAGATATTGACTCCTATGTAGGATAGCTAATCGATTGTACAATTGAACATTTGTAATAGTATTTTAAAACAGCAACTGTTGAGTTTCTGGCCGGCTCTTCTCAGGAGATTTGCATTACGATCCGGTGTTAGCTTCCTCATGAACTTACTTGTAAAAATGACGGTTCCAAAGTGCCTACATAGGCCTACTTGAATAAAGATATTTTGATTTGATTTGATTTGAGGGCGGGACTCGTCTTTTGTCGCTTTGGAAAAATGAACGTAACCGAAGTTACTTGTTGAACAGGTTAAAAGCAAATTAGAGGCTAGAGGGATTAATAGGGAAATCGTTTCTAATCCTTACCAATATTATAAGTCGAAATTGGCTCGATAAACCTACTAAAAAGGCAAGTAGAGAAGTAGGTAACTTGAAGGAGGTTTTTAACTGAGAAGTGTCCTGTCAAATGCTTAATAACTGTTAATAAGTCTTAATATAATTATTGGTCATATAACTACTCCTAATACAATGTTAAAATTCGTTACATAATTTTTTTTTAATTTTATAATAAAAAAAATTAAAAATTTCATTGTCATATATTTTTGAACGCATGTATAGAATCGATTAAAGCTTTAATATTTTTATATTTTAAATCAAAAAGTATGTTTGTTTTTCTTTTAACACACAGCGACGGAGTAATGAATCAATGACATTTTGGAATGCTAAAATAATTGGTATGTAGAGTGACATTAACTAAATTTAATTATTGACATTAAATAAATATCGGGGAATTTATATACAAACAAACATTAATGAAAATTTGACGAGATAAACATTCCGAGATATTAAAAAAAATCTGAAACAGGAGAAACTACAACGAAAGTTTTTAAAAGAGCTTCTTGCCGGCTTTTCTCAGCCGAACTGCTTTCCGAGCCGGTGGTAGCTTCTTCACAATCTGACTTCACTGACATTTTAAAAGTACTTGTAAAAGTGTTATTGAATAAAATTCAATTTCATTTCATTTTATTTAATTTCAAAGTTAAAGACTGACAATTTTCCGAGAAAATTCGTCGGTGATAATACCGTAACAGTATCGAAAAATTTTCGTTTCCTACTTCAAGCGCTTGCACCATTTGCACCATACTAATTCAATCTATATAAAATAAGTTTATTAATCAAACAATTACAAGCTATAAAACAAATGAAATGAAATAAAACTTGCTCATCGACATTTATTTCTTACCTTTATTGAATTTTTGTCAATTCATATCGGCGACAGTGAACATCACAAAATTTCCAATATTAGCAAAACAATGCCCAAATTTTCTATCAACTCGACCTAAACGTTTGAATTTATAATTAAAATAAGGTACCGAGAACAAGGTTTCAACGGGTTTTTCAAAATCAACAACTTCGGCTTCACGAGTGCCAAGCAGCCGAGGGAAGTCATTTGGACAATATTATTTTTAAGAGTTAAAAATTCCTGTTTCTTCTTTTTTAAAATACAATTAAATTTCTATTGTGTTTTTAATTGAATATTGGAAACAGTCATCACCCTTATGGCACACCTTATACAAGCAGAAAATTTTTTGAACAT
The DNA here is from genome assembly GCA_018247635.1 of Eurytides dolicaon deicoon. NCBI lineage: Eukaryota > Metazoa > Arthropoda > Insecta > Lepidoptera > Papilionidae > Eurytides > Eurytides dolicaon. The sequence goes on along the minus strand of DWGO01000933.1, from coordinate 5,262 downwards.
TTGTAAATTTCATGTTATGCTTTAGTAGTCTGTCCTATGATCATTCTCTGTCGTAATTAGAGAATTAAAAACGATATAAGTTTCATGATTACAACACACCACCATTATGAAAATATTGCACATCATAGCATTTGGACGACAGAGAACTGGATTATTACTACAATATGCAGTTACAAACGATACAATTAGAGTAGGCTGCATGGTGTTTTTGCAGAATTCACACACGGCAATCGTGGATGCTCGTGTGGAATGAATGCATGCAATCGGTTGCCGCACGTCAAGGAGCATTCAAATAACCTAATCAGCATATGCTTAACACACTCGGGCCCACATTGGGATTCCCAGCGTCGTGGAGGGCCGTTATATATGCAAATACCATGCACGAAAACCTTAGCCGATGACGAATTCTATTAGATCAGCTTATCGGATGACTAACGATTAGTCGAGTAGACGAGTGGACTGTACAATGAATCGGTTCTGGCTTTACCATCAACTTACTGAATGAAAACTACGAGGGGTCAAATAGTATGGTGGTCTTTAAAAGTTATCTTTATTTTGAAAGAAAATGAAAGGAAAGTAATGAAAAGATATAGAAACCTACAACTCTAAAGGAGTCAAACCTTAAAAGATTGGTACCGTTGCTCTTTCTCATTGTATTCTTTGATATAAAAGTGATATAACTTACTCTATACGTCTCTCTTTCTTACAAAGCATTTGTTATTAGACGAACCCCCTGATTCACAACAGAAGTAACGTTTGCGCTTATACCTAAGTACTTTTTCAGCAGTAATCTGCTTGTTCTGTTGTGACTTCAAAAGCGACATATGAATATAGTGAACAGTTTACTTCATCGGTAATTGATACGATTCCACCTCATGCAATAACTTTTACACAATAGGTAATTGAAATTAATGCTTTATGATTCCTCTCAAAGATCCATTCGATGTAGCAGAAATAGAGTGGCATTCGTTCTACAATAATTTTAATTTACTTCCTATTATATATCACGGAGATCTCTGGATGGTTCTTTAGTGAGTCAAGATATACTGCGTGTGATGATCCATTTTATGTCCATCGTCCTATTATCAGCTATTAGATAGTTAAGCGATTAGATATTATTTAACTTTGGATATTATTTTGTTTTCCAACTAGGCCTCTCCCCACTCCGGCGCTGGAAAATCACAACAGCCGATCTCATAATCCCATTACTTCTACGCGTTTACTCTCAAAAGAGGCAACAGTATAACGTTATTCACGTGACGGGGGAGAGAAAAAAAAACATGAGCGAATTTTTATATTAAACCAGCTCTCGTAGGCTGCATTCACCTGAGGAGGCCCTAGACGGCAAATTAAGTGACATTAGAGGCATAATGCCGGTCGAGGGAGACGTGAAAGCCGAGTGCCGTGGAGCACAACCAGCGCCGCGGATATATAAATTCCGTTTCCGGCGCGTGACGGGATTCTGTTCCTTTTCATGGCTGTGAATAGGGCACATAATGGCGCATATAGCATTGAGCCAGTTGGTCTGATTGTGCGGACGTGTGTATGCGACGCAACGCTAGTCTCAGTAGTGGCGCAACAGACGCCCAGGACTCGGCTGCCGATTAAACGCCGCGGAATATTGCAGCAAGCACCCGGTTCGCGGAGCCAGTCAAATGCGCTTTGTCGATGATGAGTGTCGTTCGCGAATACAAAATAATGAAAAAGAAAACGAGTCCTCTTTCGGCTGCGCTCGTTTTCTCTGCTACGCTTTGAATGAGGCGTCACGCTTTCGCCTTTGGCCGTCGCCTCGTGCCTTTCAATGCTACGCTGTTGGCTCAAATGGCGCGGCAGTTAATGTTGCAGTGGTGCAGTTTACACCTCATTGATGATTATTTAGGTGTTTGCGAGTTACGCATGGTAGACGTGTTTCATGTTTGCGAAGACATTTGCAGTAGTTCCAATACCCGTTGCAATTATCTTTTTCTATGGGATAGGAGTAAACGAGCATACGACTCACCTGGTGGTAAGCAATCACCGCGGCAGTTGCAACTACATTAACAGCCTTTAAGTTGGAAATAGGTTCTCTTCTTCAAATAAAAGTCTTAGAACACTACTTCGGGACCTATATGGGTAACATAATATTATTATTGTTATTTTTTATTTTAAACATAGTGACAAAACGACCGAAATGATTGTTTTTTTTTGGTCAGTGACATATTTGTACACTTAGACGCATAAAAAGACTATTAACATTAAACCCTAAATTTATCGAACAAACCATTTGTTTCCCAAACATTGCTTAATTCACGCGACAAAAAAAGGAGTGTTGATCAATATTATGAATTTAAAAGTTTCAAGTGTTAGGACTCTTACCTTTGCATAGTCAGTTATTTCACTGCGAAGTAGTAGTGTGTAAGCAAGCACTATTGTTTCCGATTTGGAAGTGAATATTGCCAGTGTAATTACTAGGAGTAGAGATAGATCATCTTATTTTGCTAACAGAAAGCAGTTTTAAGCTCTTGCATTGGCAAATACAGTAAGACAAGGTGGCAAGTAAGTCGCTAAGGCGCAAAACTTGTTGGTCGGGCCACATAATTTCTTAAAAATAATAAAGTTACGAGTTGCAGTAGGACTCTTTCCGTCGGTGAAAGGATCAAACCATTGCCGGCAATTCAACTGAAAAGCGTTGACATACAAGTGAAGTTTTATTGTGATTCGCGTAATGTCCCTAGAGTTCTTGTGATACTGTTATTGGGTAAGATCATTTTATATTTTTGATGAGCGACGTGCAGAACTACAAGTTAAGAATTTTCTTTTGTTACTTCAAAACGCTGAATAGCACTATGTGTTACGATCAGCTAGTCGCTTATTTACGCTAGTTGACAGAAAAAGTCGGCTACACATTTGTAATCCCTCAAATGTTTTAGGCATTCAAGAACTTTGCTAATCCCTATATTAACTAATTGCGAATCCTTATCGACATTGAAATCAAAGTGAAATTATTTTAATTAAATTTCTTGCTACAATCGCTTAAAAACATCAAAGGTACTACAACAAATCGCAAATATAAAACTTTACAAGATCATTTGGTGGTGACAATTTTCCAACCACAATGTATATTTTGTCTACAAACAATTGAAAAAGATACAGATACAAGGCGAGTAATAGAAAGAAAAGTAATAATGTTTGATTCCAATCCGCCGTCTAAAAGACGGGAGATCTGATTTGTTACGTAGCAATCGTTGGAAGAGACGCCCGGGGTAATCATATTGGGCATGAGTGAGGTATAAGAGTGCATATTCCTCGCACTAACTACACATCCTGTATCCTATATCCGAGTTCGCTCCGCACGAGAAACTTTTCCCTGCGTAACATCATCACCGGGATATTACGCTTCAGATCGCAACTTACTTCATATCTTTTGAGCGGATGGCGTAGTGTCTATTCTATCGAATTTCCTTTCTGTGCAGTTAATAACGTCGCTCGGAAGCTATTATCCGATCATGAATGTCTTGTGTCCAGTGCGCGGCGGGACAATGCCTTAATCCGCGGCCCTCTTATTGGATGAGGGCCTTGCAAAATGTATTGTTGCGTCCACCTCCGTACCTGCTTATGATTATCGCGAACGTAAAGAACACAGAACACAATACGTGTATTAATAAAAGAGTAGTGCTGCGTTTTCATTATCATGATCGCACTTTCAACAAAATTTGCAACTTTCAACAAAAAGCTATTTACATCGATTAAAACTTAAAACAACAATGTAATAGGTTAATAATGATCCAATCATTATTTTTTCATAATTCAAGTATAAATTTTACTATTTTGTAGTAGGAGTTTTCGTATTGAATAAAGATATGATGTTTTAAATTAAGGATTGCCTGGAGCCCTATAACATGATATAACAATTACATGGGAAGCTATGACACAATATTATTTAGTTTCCTATTGACAAAAGAAAAATTATTTAATAAAAAAAACTTCATGGTGCATAACGTTTCAGAATGTTAGCTGAATTAAAAACATTGAACAAAAACGAATGACTTGTTTCACGCTCTATTATAGTATAGTGAGTAAATCCGTCTACTAATCGTTTGTAACTCGCTCCCCTTTTCAATCCAACGATATCATTAGAGTAATTGAACGGCTATATGAATTTCGAGTTCGAATCCGCTGTATCAGCGCGAGTGACCAGGAAAACGATAGTATTAAGGGCAATGGTGCCACGTGGCAGCTAACGAAATGACCGACCGGTAGATGGCTGAGTAAAGTCAATTCGGCGTTCGGTAATAACGCCACATTTTACTGGTGAAAATGACGTTGAAACATAGCGAGCAGGAAAAAGGGAAAAAAACGCTTTCCCAAAAGGCCAACGCGTGCATATAAGGATGCGAAAGAATGAATCTGGACAAGTCGTTAAATATTAGTTAAATATTAAATATTTTTTTTATCGGATAAAATGACGATATGAGCAAGTCTTGCGCCTAATAGTAAACGAGACGCCGGCCCAGTGCCACACAACTTACTTGGCTTTGCGCTGCGCTCTCTATGCCCAGTGATTGCTCTTTAAACCGGACTACAATGATGTTTACACATTACTGCTTGGCGGTTGAATAACTGGCAATACAATGGTACCACCCCAGTCGGACTCTGCAAAAGAATCCTACCACTTATTTTTCTTCTTCTTTGTCCCGCTACATGTTTCTTAACCATACCATTTGTTACGGTCATACACGTCATTGTGTTCAATTAAGAGATTTATTATTTATTATTTTATTAGAGAGAAAATAATGGATTTATTAAATAATATTTTATGAACATTTTATAAACATTATTTAATAAGTAAATCAGCAAGTGTGTCAAACCCGCTATAGGGGCCCAGATCGCGAATTGACATACCCAGCCTCTCTGCCTCTACTATCAATTGTGTAATGTGCAGCAATTTCGTAAAGAAATTATTAACTCCCATGATATATTTTTTAAGTACTAACATAACAAATAATATTTAGAGACAGAGGTTATTAATTAAAAACTATTACTTCAAAGCTCGGAATTGTGGCAAGTAAAAATTTCATCGGCTTACATACCTTTTAAGTTAGCTGAACGGTGCCGTATATGAGGAGAATGTCATCCTGGAAACAAAAAAAGGCATATTAATACCAGATTTTTTTTACGTGACGAGACGAGCAGGTCGTACGCCTAATAGTAAGTGTCACGCCTGCCTATAACAACACAGTACCACACAGAGCGTGTTAGGCTCTGTGTTGCGCTCGTTACCAG
>DWGO01000932.1:0-10638 GCA_018247635.1 Eurytides dolicaon deicoon | reverse complement strand
TAACACGCATGTCCTCATGCGTGACCCCGCAGGACGTGGGGTCTATCCAACTCGTGGAAACTTAGCATTTCCACGGGATCGGCGATCCGATGTAGCGTTACATAGGCGCATAGCCTGGAAGCGACTACGTCATCACATACAGAGGGTGATTTCACGGTGCCTTTAAGCTAGATCGTCATTTGTGTTTATGTTGCATTGTGAGGGCGCAGGTTGTCACTTCCATCGTCTAAATATTTAACTGTATCATGGAGATGGATTAATATGTTTTAGGGCTCCGAGATTATTGTGCACATAGCGAGGGAGTGTGAATACATTCCAAAAGCAGTTAACAATGCATTACAATGCCTAGGTGGCATTTCTGTGCAATATGTAGGCAATATGAGGATTTTTATTACTCTATTCAAATTGAAAGCATTGAAAAAACTGATGAAAAATATATTTTTTTCTTACTTCGATAATTAATTATGGGATTCAAAGTAAAAGTAAGTCCATTCCTCTGATTAAATTGTTAGACTAATTTTAATAATCTAAATTATATATGTGTATGCATATATATAGAACAGCAGAATAAGAATGCTTTAAAGGAAGTCTTAACAAAATTTCATAAACTCTTTTATCACCATACTTGATCATGGTCCCATATCATTCCTTTAACCTATTTTAAATTTAGGCCAAACTGGTTAAAGTACATAAAGTTTACAAGTTTTGTTAGATTCAATTCATTAAATTAATTATCATTACAAAACCAAATAAATGTTTTATCAAAAGTTTAAGACTGCACGCGGTCTTTAAATGTTTTGTTACTACGCTCTAACCGGTAGAACAAAAGATTTTGATTTAGAAAAATTAATATAGGGCAACAATTTATACACTTTGTCAACATGTTTGATATAAAATGAATATGGCGAAATAGCTGCTATTTGGTGCGGAACTCGTTCCTACAAAGTAATTGCTATTATTGTTATAGACTGACGTGATTGCTTTAAATCGCGTTTTGGTGAAGCCTAGCGGTTTAAAAAATATCGACTGTCGAATTTAAGTTTTGTTGTTCGTCAAAATGGATATAAATAATATTGAAGAAATAAAAGATGGCGAGCCTACTCGACCCCATGTAGCGCCACCTATACTGGAAGTGTCAAAACAAAAGTTTGAGGGAAATTTCAAAAAGAAGAGGAGACGCGGGAAAACTAAACGAAAAATAATGAAACCGTTTACAAAAATTCCCTGGCAGGAGCGAAGAAAGAATGACCAATCTAAAAGAATAAACAGATTTCGTAAAATCGTTTTAGCTAAGACTCAAGCGCCTTTCAATAACAATCAATTTCTCATGGAAATTCACAAACCAGAACCAGAAAACAATTTTCATAATCTAAGAACACCAGCCACAGCCAGAACTCGAGATTCTAGTTTTAGCGTGGATTCCGAAGATAACTATTTTTTTTCTCTGCCGGAAGACGAAGAGGAATATTTAACAAAAGAATTTTCCAGTGTTTACGAAGATGCTCAGAGTGAACGTTTGTCAAATATGTCGAAGAATGAACTCATCGAAGAATATCTTTTACTTGAAGCAAAATATGACAATCTTGTTAAAAGAACTGAGCGCTCAAAGGTTAAAGAAAACGACTTCGAAAATTCGACTCTCACGGACAGGGATGCATCTTTTACTGACAAAGACAGTATGGTCACTGATCGGGATACTTCAGAGACATCTGTTTCGGGGTCCATGGATGAGTCTTCTGTCTCTGAATTAATGCAACGGCTTAAAGAGCAAGAGGATCAGATTCGTGAGCTACAGGTAGCTAATGAAAAGTTGAGGACAGAAAATGAACACTTGCGTCATCAATCACAGAGTTCTAGTGAAGATTCGGAAAGTGACAGTTCCTCCAGTTCAGACAGTGCTAGCAGTTCTAGCAGATGTGATAGCCCGCAAGCTGTAACCCCTGCAAATGATTGTGAACATTTATCTAATGGAAATGATGTTGAAACAAATGGTGAACATGAGGAAGTAGAGAATGGGAATACTGTTTACCCTGTTGTTAATGGTTTCCACAGTTCAAGTGAATAGTTAACTGTAATTAAATGGTGCTTAATTATGATTTTTTAAGCCTATAGTATTTAAAAAAATACTTTATTACTGGACAATTGGAAGCATGACATATTAATTAGGATGCTTGCCTGAAATTTTTGTGAATGTTATTATACAAATTTTGGGATAGATTTAATTGCTGTAATAATGTAATTGTGAGATCTCATGTATTAGAAATAGTTGATCCTGTGATGGCTGCTGATGTTTTATCAGTACTTATAATAAATTATATTAAAATTTGTATATATTCCAAATAAAGATCTCACTTTTATATTTGTACAGTATGTTGTAAACTTAAGTAATAAAAGTAAGGTATGTTGTCATCTAATGATATTTTATGGTTATTGTTTGTTGTTACAATATTTTAATTTTTAATATGAAACCAAATTAAATGTGTCAAGTAATGTCATAAGTAGTGTAATGAAGTGAATTAGATATAGAATGAGAAAAGAGTGGTATTAAAATATTTTAATTTCACCATTTCTTTATTGCTGCACAATTGTAATGTAACAATATATGATAATAGTGTTTTCCAATTGTCACATTTAATGGTGTTCTGAAAGATCTGGATACTTTTAAGATATCGATTTTTAATTTAACACATTCCTTAAATTTATTAAAAACAAGTTTCTGACGTTACAATAGACAACCATAGTATCTTATAATTGCAGTCAATTATTTTTTTTTAATTTGGCAGTTGTTTGGCATTTTTAACAAATATAGAATTTTTTCAGTATAATTATAATGCAGGTGGTTGTTTAATATTAATCAAGAATTCATAGAAAACACCTTTATGTATTAATTTGGGTGATTATTACTGAGCATATCTTTCTTTTAATTGATGTATATGATTTACAAGCTAAGTTTTAAGTTGTCTCTCTGTAAGATTTAAGAATAAAATATAACAACATTTTAGGTGCTCCTTTGTTTAATTTCTTTTCTATTTAGGGATATCATTTAAGAATTTAATGAGATTTAGGAATATAAATTAAACAGTAGCACTTGTTATAAAATTTAATTATGAAGAATTATAAAAACCTTTTAAAGTGGTAGATTACATCTTAATGCATTTTATAGACATAATTGCTATTATAATCAAACCTTTAGGCAATTCAAGTAACCATATAAATATGAATGTAATCAATCTTTCAAGAGACTGTTTTCACTTCTTATCATGTTCTTGGCATACATTATTTTGATTAAACTTAGTACTACACAGTTGGCAATAGAAAAATTTATTTTTGCAACAAGTATAAATAAAATAATGTCATAAGATTCAATAGTGGTCAAAAAATGGTGACCATATATTTAACTAATCACTTTCCTCCTTCTTTTTAACTTTTGATTCTGGTGCATTCGGATTAGTTCCTTTATAAAATTGCTTAAGTAGTGACATTGCTTCTGATGCCAATAAATTTCCTGTCAAGTCATAGTTTTGTGGGTAAAAGTTGCTCACATCGAGCACAGTTTTGCCACCAAATCTGTCATTGTTGCATCCATACACAACTTGTTTCACCTTTAAATCTTGTAAAGCTGCAGCACACATTATGCATGGCTCTACTGTCACATAAACACATATATTTGAGAAGTAACTTTTATAATCAATGTTGTTTGTCTTACAATAATCTAGAATAAAATCAATGCAATTTATTTCAGCATGCCTTGTAGGGTTACGAGTTACATTTACGCAATTTCTGGATTCTGCAACAATGGTATCATTGATGGCAAAAACACAACCAACTGGTACTTCTTGTGCAACTAATGCTTCAGTTGCTAATTCAAGTGCTCTTCTCATAAAATCCACCATATTAAAATATTTAGTATGATTTGTCAATTTAGATATATGTTTAATGATAAAACCTGAAACAAGATCATAATGTATTCTGATGTTAGTAGTATTTTAAAATTATATTTGTCAATAATTAACTGTATTTATAGGAATCCCACACATTATTAAAAGAAAATTTATTTTTAGTTTTAGTTACATTTTAATTGATTTTAAAATACCAGAAGTTTCAAACACTATAGTCCATGGTCGCAGAACATGATGGATTCATATCTAAATGAACAGTTAACCCAGGCTACACTCAAAACTTAAAGTAATTCATTTTGGTATGATCTATGCAGAATGACTTTATGGTATTTTGTAGTCATTGTTGGTATGCTTAAATATATTACATTTTAAAATTTTATAAATTACAATTAGTAATTTCCAAGTATGTGGTATAGCCCAACTATCTTCTCTATTGTAGTTGGTACCTTAGTAATATCAAATTAAATAAGAAGCGGTATGGTTCGTAAATTATTTTCATTTTTGAATAATTATTATCTAGGATAATTAACAGTAATGATAATACATGATAATAAATAGCTCCACATGCTTAAAAAAGTAAATTGATTAAAGACTGAGGTCTTAATTCTTTCAGTTGTCTTAACTGAGAACCAGTTATTTTATATATTATCTGACGTTTTTCATCTAAAGATTGATTAAAAAAGTGCGAATTAGCAATATTTTTTTACAAACAAGTATTCCTCCAAATAATATACAATGCATAAATGTCAACATTTAAAAAACACTCTAACCTGACCTTGCTGCTTGCTATTTATCAAGTTTTCACTAACATATTTAATATTAGCTAATTAAAAAATGAATTCTATTTTTATATACATGTAACGTAACAAACGTTGCTAATTAATTACATTTATTTTAATTTAAGTAACACATAGTAGAAATGACATATTTACAATTATAATGTTTTTTTACACAAGGATGGATATTATATATCGATATTAATGTTGAAAATGTCGACATATAAATATCGATATTAATATCTTGTATATTTTGGATCTTCTAAACTCTATTATTGTTGCTCTGATATCATAATAGTGTAAAGGGGATTTGTGTATCACCCTACTACACTTATGCCCATATTATAAATATTAATTGGATATAAATATTGAACTCCTCATTGTCAATACGATTGACATTAATTAAATTTTTACCTTTGATTTAATCATTAAAAATACTTAAGTAACAATTAATAGTATCCTATGAGTATTTTGTTCAGATTTAAATGTGTGTTCAAACTTTTCGATATTAGAAAATATTATCAGAATAATAATATCAGAGTATCGATAGGTCTTCGGTATCAATATTGATACTATAACAATATCATTTCTCTGATATTGATATCTAGAAAATATGAACAAGTAAGGTAAAGTATTATATAGAAACTTGCGAGAAATTTTATTTCATCTGAACTAGAAAAAGTTATAGCAAATTATTCTATTTGGTCAATATAGTAGACTCTTAGTGACCCTCTTGCTGTATTCTAGTAACATCTCAAAAACCTATTACCAAATGTCAACGAAGCCTTCACGCGACCGATCACAATAGAGCCAAGACGCAGGCTAATAGGAGATTGTGTCTTAAGAACATATTGCTCCTTGAGGTGGCTAGTAATTGGAGGCGATCGGACGCGAATGCGGCCCTATTTCTAAATTTTTTTACGTGTTAGGACACTGAGATTTTGGCGTCGAAGGTGACGCCGAGATATTTTAGCCTCTTGTTCCCATGGAATCAGTTGGCCGAAAAGGGTGAGTTGGCCCAGTTGCCTATTTTGGCGGGCTCGGGTGTGAGGACCAAAGGTGGACTTAGAACGTCCCGTTAGCCCGCGAGAAATGCATTGCTACGCTTTTTTCCTGATTAACGTCTATTCTCCATGTGCGAAACTATTAGCTGAGGCGATTGGCGCTGCACTGAAGGCGGATAGTAGTGCGACGAGAATGACGGTCGCAATAAAAGAGCGCAGTGTCGTCTGGGAAAAGCGCGAGATCGACCTGCGGGTCTCTCGGAATATCGCTCGTGTAGGGTGAAAAGAGCAACGGGGATAGACCGGAGTCCTTGGGGACTTCGCCTCTGACTGGGCGGCTTCAGGATAGGATGCTCTCTACGCGATATCAAAAGCAGTGGGTTCGACAAGTAGGATCGTATGATGTGCACGAGACTGTCCGGCAGTGTGAGAGAAAAGGATTTTTAAATCAAGCCGTTGTGCCATACTTTGTCGACATCGAAGAAGAGCGCGCGCTAAACGTAGTGTTTTATATGCTCTTTGAGCGCGCCCGTAGGGATGGGTGGGGATAGATGTGAACGCCATAAAACAAGGCAATATCTATAATTCTATATCGATTTTTATTAGTAGATTAAACACCTATGAATAGAAATAATTCGGTCTCAAAATATTTGGTTAAACTATTCCATAAGGATAAAAAGGTAAGGAGTAAGTTATTTAGGTTTTAACTTAGAATAATATTATGTACCTTCAGATATTACTTCTTACCCTCACCCTACCGCACTCTATTATGTTATATGTGAGTGCATATTTTGTATACTCTAAAATGCACTTGTAATCACTTCAAATGGTACAAAATAAATTGTTTTTCTTTCTTAGGAGATTAAGTGATGAGACGAGCAAGTACTATACCCGTTTGTAGTTCAGTGAAGAAATGCTCGCCTGTAATGAACACATTCATGTTTTCGTAAAATCAAAATAAATGTTAAGTTACATGATTACAAGATACCAGCTAACTGTGAGAGATATGATATAGTGCCCAAGCGTTTACGCAGACTTAGGCGTACTCACTCTTTCTTTACTTTTATAACCTGTAGGGACGGATACCCGACAAGATCAGAAAGAGATCAGGCACAGAGGCGGCGACATTGAACTGATCATGTAACGACTTCTCCAAGCCACTGCTAGATGACGTTGACAAGTAAGCGTGACCGTCTTTTTACACATCTTTATACGTGTTTTCACGTATGAATCATCTTATTTTTCAGGCGATCAGGTGATCATCCCGTAATGCCCTAAACTTACTAAAAACCGGGCGGGTTGGTGGAAGATATTGACGTGACAACGTGCAATATACAACATGTTTATTTCAGAAATACAACTTACTCAATACACAATTCTTTACATGTTTCATACATGATTTGCTTCAGAGATAATTATTGAATTCCATTTTATATTATGTACCATATCCATGTAGCGATCAGATCGTCTCGCCCCCCACCAACAACTACGCCATGCGAGGCCTACGTAGCGAACGGATCGTCTCACCTACCCCCACCAGCGACTACGATACGCGCGGCCCATATCAGCTAATCAGCGCGCTCGTTTGCCCGGGATATGCTCGAGCCAACTTTTGCCTAGATGACTCCCTGTAATCCAAGGGCTCATCGACTTATAAGACGTTGTCACGTCAAAAACAACAAGTTAAAGTCATTGCTACTTGATACTGAATGATTGAATATAAATCTATCGTACTTTTGAAGTAAGAATTTAATGTAAGAGCCAGTCAACGATCGATATTATCCGCAAAACTATCGATAATTTCGACATTATTCTTTCACTCTACACAACCAACTTAATTCGATTTGATATGTTTACGTTTATGTGTCAGGTCATCATAATGTCATTATTTATTTTTGTTTATTTCATATAGGTGATCTCAGTAAAGTGACTAACATTGTCCATTTACGATTTATAATATATTCGGTAGCGATATTTTTTAATGCCATGGCCCTTTTGAATAATGAAGATTTAATTAGAAATTTAGTTTCAAAAACTACGGTGCCGTTAGTTTTTCGCGGTTTTATTCAAGATTGGCCTTTATGCCAATGGACTTTAAAAAAATGGTCCTTAGCATTTGGCGATAAAGAGGTACCCTTCAGATGTATGAAAAAGAATTTTGTTTCGGATAGCCCTTGTTGGGAGAGGATGTGTAACGAGAAACCAATGACGTTAAAAGATTTTATTGAAAATACAAGAACCTGTCAGGAATGGATGTATTTCGATTATAAATATATACAGCAATGGTTTAATAGTAACCATGAATTATGTAAGGTAAGTTACAAGATTTTCAAATATTTTATAGAATGAAGTTATTTCTGTTTAAGAAAGTCATAGTAGTTTTTTTTATAAATATTATAATTATAGCAGTAAACAATAAATTATCTTTGCCTAGGAAGTGTCCTGGAAAAAGTTTGGATATCCTGATAAAAGCTCTTTAGATAGTACATTATGGATTGGAAGTAAAGGTGCCCACACCCCTGCACATCAGGATACTTATGGGTTTAATATTGTTGCTCAGTTGTATGGAAAGTAAGTAAAAAAATTGATACATAAATGTTGTGTATTCTAATTATATTCTGCTACAAGATAACTGGGCACAAATTTTATTTTATTATTCTAATGGCCATGACTATTCTTAGCTATATATTGTAATGGGATGTGACTGTGTAAATATGCTGCCCAAATGGAGTTTCCCACTACACTCTTTAGCCTCATTACTAATAAAATCTTGTTGTGTTTACAGAAAGCGTTGGATATTATTTCCTCCCGAAACTGGTAATTTGAAACCGACAAGAGTACCTTATGAAGAATCAAGTGTTTATAGTGAACACAATTTTTTCTGCCCCATTAATTTAGATTCATTTAATGGTAAATGAAAGTTTTGTTAAAATATAATGTACATTTTAAATAAATAATATATTATAATTTTTAAAATATTTGCAGCATTAAGTGGTGCTAGATTAGTAGAACTTTCGGCTGGTGATGCTCTCGTTGTCCCTAGGGGATGGTGGCATTATGTGCAGAATGTAGATGATGTGAATATTACTCTTAATATTTGGCTGCCTCATGTTAGTAATTTCATGTTTATACTTTTACTTCCATCCTAGTATAAATATTAATGTTTAAAATCCATTACACAATTTTTTTAAGGAGAAAGACACATCGGCTCAAGTATCGGAGGCCTTAATAAAAATTTTAGTTGCTCAAATATGCAAAGACTTACCTCAGGAAACTGCAAAACTTTTAGTCAATCCAAATGAGGTATGCATTTTCAATCCTAACCTGAATATTTAATAAGTTTCCTTTATTTAACTAATAAAATATAACAAAAAACAATTTATACAATTGTTCATATTATCTAATGGTCCCATCTTAGAAGAAAAAAGTAGAAAGACTCCATTCATCAATGTACATATTTATTTAGATACTTTAAATATTTATTTATAATTTTTATAATATTGTGTTGCTCTGTGAAAGATAAACCAAAAATAGCACTTCCAGATTTTCTATTATATTCATGTTCATAAAATTGTAAAAGTTGAAATGGTATTAAATGTTTGTTAACTAAAAACTTGAAAGGATCTGAACAGATATCAATCATTTATATTTATGTAAACTGTCTTTAATTTAAAAATAAAATGTCTATATATTCTTCAACTTATATTCTTGCCTGTCTTATATTGTTCAACTGGTTTAGTAGTCATAAAGATTCCCATTGAAAATGGTCAATAACTGCTGGATCAGCTAGTAGCTCCATTACTATAAGAAAAAATACATTTGTACTGTGTTAACATTTTGAAGTTATTTTTTTTTATCTAAAAATTTCCTATGTATAATAATATTTACATATAATGCATAATATATGTGTACATAAACATTACCTTAAAAAGTAAACAGTTAAATTACCTTTATTTTAAAGAAAGCATATCAGAGAAGTAATCTTATAAAATAATCTATGAAAAATAAGTCAATCTCCAACAAAACATTTACTATAAACAATCTTACTTTAGTTTTCTAGAAAAGTGATAATGTGATGACATAAATTTGAAAAATATTTACATTGCAGGATGATGTATCGGAAATGCCACTGGCAGTATTATTTTTGCAGCTTGACACTGTAGCAAAAGCATATTTAGACAACAAAAGGAAGGTGCGACGATTTAAGCGCCAGAAAACTTCTGACAATGAACCCAATGCTTCCCCAGTTGTAAATGAAGATTTTGATTTGAAATCATTACTAGAGAACAAGGAAAACAATTTAGAAGTAGCCGCGAATATAAGTTCGAATGAGTTAATTGATTTATTAAAAAAGAATATAAAAGAATTTGCTAATGAAGGAAGACTGCTGGAAGAAGATGAAGTGGAGGGATCTACCGACAAGCTTTGTTTGACAAAATCTGTTATAAATGCCTTCTGTCAAAGCAATGTTATTGATATTGTTAAACAGAATCTATTTGAACGTCTCAACTAAGTTAGTTTTTATGTTAATTATGACATAATGTTTTTAATATGAATTTTGAATTCAGATAAGATCTTAATATTATATTTATGACAATTCCTTGGACGATGTTGAATACTACATGGTGCTTGAATACAATAGTACTTAAGCTAAGCCACTATAAGTATTAAGCATCTTTAAATTCGTTAACAAGTCAACAGAAAAGACATTTTCTTACAATTGATTATTAAAGTGATATTAGGTTATTGAGAAACTTAGTGAATAGGTGAATAAATATTATTATAATAAAAATATCTATTTTTCTCTAATAAATTAAGTGGCAAGAAGAGCGAGCCCCGCGCCTGTTGATAAGTAACGAGCTTGTCCATAACAATAACTTGTTGCACAGAATTTCATCTACGCATGTTCCAAGTTGTTTGTTGCTGGGCTTTGCTGGCCACCCAGTGATGTAAGATGTT
>DWGO01000931.1:0-10639 GCA_018247635.1 Eurytides dolicaon deicoon | reverse complement strand
CAGCAGGACATCCAACATCTTTAGTCCGTCCCGTGACCATAAACGATGTAAAGTGTTTGAAATTTCAGGAAGTTAAATTTAAAATAAACGCGATAAAATCCGTAAATAGTTTTATTTTATAATTAATGCTCATTTTAATAAAGACGTAAATTCTGATTTCGGTAATAAGGTAATGAACATTGTTGAAAACATTCTCCGATAAATGCGAAATAAAGTTTGAAAGGGACAAAGCATTTGATTTACTTAAAAGCGCGTTATACAAAATTAAGATTTTTTTTTGCGTTAACACTTTTTCGTACTTACCATCTTTCATGCTAACCCAACCCAAATATATACCTATATACGTTAAATGTTTTCCACAAATTTTTGGATTTCTTTTCTTCTGTCTCTTTTTCTCTCTCTCTTACACACACACTCCTAAATAAACTTATAAATTATTATATTGTTAGAACTACACTATTTTAAATGAAATTATTTTAATAACCTGTAAAATCATATTTCATATACACATTTTTTATGTATTATAAAATGAAGTGCAGTTAACAACATATTGTTCTTTTTTTTTGAGAAAAGAATAAGTCATAAAATTTTTAAAGCTATGTAAACTACAACAGATATGAATTTTTATAAGACGAAAGCACAAATATTCCGTCTCTAATACGATCGCTGCATCGGAAATCGGAAATGTGTCATCTGTAACAAAAGTTACTTAACATTTTCTCTATCAAAGGTGTAGAAAGAAACTTGTTGTTTCCCAAATAAGGTTTACACAAAAGTCATAATGTTGAGTGACTTTTTGTATAATAATTATTGAACCTAAAAAAATATTTGTAGTTATAATATTTGAAAGGTGTTTTGACACTTGGTGGAAAAAGTTTTTTCTTGCTTAACTATTTAAATTACTTACACTTACTAAATAATATTAAATTATATGCTATTATTTCTTATTTATGCACGTATTTAACATATTAAAAGTTAACTTATCCAATTTTATGTCATTTTATTATTCATAGAGTATATTAATGTAAACAAGCCATACGTCACTGGAAGGTTGGTGCAGTAACCGAAGTAGTAATGCCTTTTTATCATTTTATCATGTATATATGAGCAATGTTATTATTCTCGTGAAAATTTATGACGGGTAAGTGAAAACTCCGTATAAGTCAAGTTTCAGGACCAGCTCAATCTCAGCTTTTTAAACGATATGCCCACAACTATTCTGCTTTTAGCAAAGATCTCATTAGCAGGTTGATAGTCTGTCAGAAACTTCATAGGGCAACGCTCTATACTTCTACGATACATTTAATATGATTTAATATATTAAGATGGATAAGATGATCTCAAACGAAAAAGATTAAATCCTAAAAATACAAACTGTATAGGAAAAATGTTTAAGATCACTTCTAACAATAGATGTAATGAAAAAAAAAACTGTTTCCAAATTAAATATTTCATCCAACTTTTAAAAAAAAAGCCATTCAACTTTTCTTTTTGTCATTAAATAGAAAATTGTTATTTCTACTTTTTTAGAATTTAAAAGAACGACTCGTGACGGCCGTGTTTCATGATGTTAAGAGACAAACAGGTAGGACGATAAATTGCGATGGAGAAATGAACTTGCTCATCACACTTTTCACATTTATTTCATCCCAATATTCATTTATTACTATAGCGGGAACGTAGCTCATATGGTACATCAAGAGTAGAGCTCTTGCTCGGCATGCGAAAGGCACTGGGATCGATACCTGGCGTTTTCAAAGTTGTTTTTTTCTCTGTGGAAGATTTTTTAATTTATTTAATTTACCTGTTGTAAAAACTTACCATAAATTGTGACATTTGTGAATCTTAATTAACTTATTTGTACTGATACTATTTATTTTAAATTGTTATTTATTTTTCAGTGTCTTATTATTTAATTTTTCAGTGTTGTTACTTAGCACCTAAAATTTAAATTATGAGACGTAACCGCCAATAAGTATACATCCTTATTCTTATAAGAAGTAAGAAACAAGCAGCATTGGCCCTTATGATAGATAAACTTAGTACTCACCTATTTTCAATTCCCATATGAATGATGCAATTTTTAATACTATTATTCATTTACTTTACTAGGAGAGCTAATATTCGGATGTAAACAGAATTTGCAAAGCTTTTAAATATAAGTTCAACCAAAAATTCCGATCAGACCGTTTATAGTTATTTTAATTAACATACTTTTAGTTATTCAAATACACTTAACTAAAGATTCGTATTTTTCTATTTTACCTAACTGTAGCCCTATTATGTATGTGGGGTCAATTTTAGCAAAGCAAACAAGCAATCAAGAATCATGAACCTGTTAGATCTGATATTTTTCACAGAACCGTCGTCTCTGTCTGTCTGTCTTTATTTCTTATAGACAGGTATCCCCGTGAGATTATACGTTGTAGTCGTGACATAGAAGTATAAATTGCATCGGATATACAAGAATGCATTGGGATTATAGATAATTTTAAAAATAATTCAGTATCAATATTTTTGAATAAAATTTTCGACTTTATAAATCATTGTAAGAGGACGGTACTACTATTTGAAAATTTTTGATCTTTACTAAAGTAGGTACTACTTTAGTAAAGATCAAAAATTTTCAAATAAATTTTAATAATTGTCTGCTAGACTGACACAAATAAAAAAAATTACAAAACACGCACTGGTTTATAGAAACATATAAATTTAATTTAATTATCTTTTAATTTGTTAAGGTTTGCATTAATTTTAAAAAAAAATTTAAGTAGGATCACATTACCTTATGCAAACTTTAAAACATTTAGCGAGAACTATCGCCTAAGGAAAAAGTCTAGCATTATTGAATTTATAAAACATAAGTGTAGTTACCATTTTTTATGACTCTCCACTACCTGATACTTACAAATTGACCGTCTGCCTAAGATATTAATTATGGTAGCCTTAAAAGGACTACTCTATCCTTACAAAATATAATTAACCTGGGGTGTCTTCTGGCTCTTGCTTTCAAACTAAATCAATTTCTGGAACCTTTGAGGGTGAAGGAGGCGTATGCAATTTTGACTCTTTGTTATAATAGTCATGATACTCAATGTAAATCGTGTGTTGTATGAACGAAATTAATTTAGAAAGGTCAGGAATTGAGCTTGATTAATTAAAAGTATTGTTTGTCCAAAACAAGTTAACCTTAAATTTAAAGTATGGTATACTATGCATTGCGTTAATGTTCTCGCTCAATTGGGTTAATATTGCTTCATAGTTAAAAGAGTTTATTAATAAGTTATTATCTATAATACAGTAAAGACTTTATTTATACAAAAAAGTAAAAGACATTCAATAAAAAAATATATTTTTAAAAAACATAATTTAGCTAAGTATATATATATACATGTAGTAAGTTCCATTTATTAAAAAAAAGAACCGTATTATTTGTAAGGTGCTTACAAAACTATCTGAAAAATAACAATAATTTCTCATATCTATTTCTAAGATTAAAATGAATGAGACAGATTCCTAATGATTGATATTATGTCAAAAATAATTTAATAAACCATGTTATTTGGAAATATATTTGAAAAACCATGTGTATTATTTGCATTTATATTTAAATAGTTTTCTGTAAGAGTCTTCACAAAAGGTACAGTCTTATTATAGTTAGAGTATTCCTGAACCCGTTTCGAAATCGTTTGTAGAGTATTTGTGGCTGCTGGAAGTACCGCGCTCTACTCGGAACATCGCGTGTTTTAGGTTGGATCTACATTCCAGACAACCGCGAAATTGAACTTGTGGCCTTGTAAAATAAGAGGCTTGACAAAGGTACGTTTTATGTTGTAATCATGTACACTTCACATACTTAAGAGTGATAAGAATTCCGTTAAACGCGAACGGTCTTTGATAGATCTTTCCACTGACTTATTGTCCATTGTAGTTTTCAATATTGATCCTTCCTGCCAAAGTGGAAATCAATCACTTGCCGTGCCCATTCACTGATATATTTATATATTTTGCATACGAAAATTAGTAACTGTTTAAAAAGTATCTTCCTAATTTTATCTGTTAATTAAATGAAGTAAATTTAAAAAAGTATGATATTTAATTTTCAACTTTAAACACAAATAATCCTTTTGAATATATAATTTTGAATTTCTGAAGAAAAAAGTTACCTCTTGTTAGAAAAACATTTGCTTGTGCTAAACTAATGCGAACTTAGCATACTTTATTCTTATTGAAACAGACAAGTGCGAGATAGAACGACTCTTCGACGTAACAAAATGCGACTGTGAAATTGAATAAGACAAAATGACCTCTTTGACTCGAAATAATAATTTTCTTTAAGAGATAGTACAGATAGTGTTTGATTTTTTACAATACTATTAAGAATAATTTCCCAATCAAACTTTTAGAGGTTGATTCTAAATCACGTATATCTATATATAAATACGTGAAGTAAAAAACATTGTACACCTTTTACAGCATGCACGAGGGAGGTTGAAATTTAGCGTTTTTATTTCTTTTTCAAATACTTTAGAGAAAGTACTTAGAGGCTGTGGTCTGGCGATAAAATAACTGACAATAGATTGATACCGCCCCAGGCAGTCACTACAAAAGAGTCCTACCACAGTATAAATGCTTAATTTTTAATATATAATATTTTTAATAAATACTTAAGCTCGTAAAATAAAAAGCATTTATTCTTTACGGTTTACTACCACTACCAAACGCATAATTTGTTAAAATGAAAATGATAAATTCATAAAACTTTATCATGCTGTAAATAAAGTGGTTAATAATATAGAGATTGATAGAATTTCGACCACTAGGTGATTGCTGATAATTATAAATTAAAAAGAAAATATATAATTTAAATTCGAAAGGAATTAAAATAATACATGTAACCTCCTAAATTATTATTACATTATGTCATAGTAGTCGTGGTAGCTCATTTACCGAGCGCTCGCTTTTAATTTGATATTTTTGAGCAAACTATGTTGAAAACTAAAAGCACTAATGAATTAAATTTAAATTTAAAACTCCCAGGGGTCCACGGGAGACTCGATGGGGGGTCTATGTTGACATGACCGAAAAATAGTTGTTCAGGGAAGAACAAACATTACTTAGAAAATTACAAACATTACGTAGATACAAAAGGTGAGACCTATTCCTGAAAGAAATCTCTTCCAACTCACCTGCGATATGAGATATATTTATGTTGTATTAAGTATATTTGTAATGTTTGCATGTAGTAGGTTAAGAATTAAATACGGGACAGGGCCATTACTGGATACTTCCATAACAAAATGGAAACACGAGAAAGGTTCAACTTTTGTCTCTACTTAATTAGTAATTGTTTTATTACTTGACTGTGTGGTGGTTCACTATAATCACATATGTTTTCATAAATTGTATGTGTCTTTGCAGTGTTTTACATTATATTAAAATCGTTTCAGGTGTTTCTGTAAAGCTCTATTAGGGATCTTAGCGATCTATTGCTTTTCATGATTAGAATCGGTGTGCTGCCGGTACTTTGTTCATTTAATGCAATAATTTATTAATCCTATTTTGTTAAAATATACATGCCATATCCGGTTAAGTAAGAGCGCCTTAAAATTACAAAGACAAAGTTTTTTTTATTATTATTTACAGGTAGGTAACTGATACGAAACATGGCTGAATCTATATGGAATATATGGCAATCGCTTGACTGCCTTTGATGGAAGAAAACCAAATTTTAAATAATCAACACTGTACTGTCGATATTTATTCATAGATTCTGCCATGTTTCGTACCTTACAGTTGCCGAAAGGCAACCGTGGTACCGAAACCGTGGTAACTCAATATCCGGGCGCTCGCTTTTAATTCAATATACTCGAGCAACCTGAGTTTAAATCCCCGTACCGGCACCAATGAATTTGTTGATTTGTAATTAACAATTTTATGTGCTGATTTGCCACATGCTTAACGGTGAAGAAAAACATAATAAGAAAACCTTCATATTTAAGAAGAAAATATTCTTAAACATGTGAAGTCTGCCAACACGCAGCGTGGTGAGATGTGCCCCTGTACCCTCTGTACAGAGGAGGTATATGCACAGTAGTGGGACATACATGTATAGACTGTCACTTTTGGTCAATGACTCTGCAACCGTCGAAGTTCGAAGATCATCCAAGAAGGTGTCATCCTGATAAATAGGTAAAGATTTGAAATATTTACAAAAATTTAAGGAAAAATATGAAAAGATGAGTATCACGGTGAGTACCCGTGCACAGTATGATCTCTTCTACGACTGAAAACTCCATTTGACAAACTCAAAAAATTCCTTTCAGTAACAACACTGTACAAAGACGTACTATACTATTTGCGAATGCAAATTATACTATTTGCGAATGCAAATTATACTATTTGCGAAAACTTTAGAGACGGACACCAAAGGGGAATCAATTTTTAATGCCTCAGGGCATTTTTTAAACTAAAAATCAAATCCATTCACAAGAGTTATATCGGGGGCAACAGATGGAGCGTCATACCATGGTCGATCGATATCGTGGCTTAATTATCAATTTTCAAAGGATTATATCAGAGGTAACTGCAATTCATTGTGTCATCCACCGACAACTCCTAGTAGCGAAAAAATTAAGTGATAAATTGCACCAATCGCTTGAATTTGTAATTTATACAGTTAACAAAATAAAAAGTAATACGCTGAATTCGTGCTTATTTGCACCATTTTGCAATGAAAATTATGAAGACTTCCAACAATTGCATACTGAAGTAGGCTGGTTGTTGAAAGGTGCATGTTAAACAAGATTTTACTTTAGACGGATTTAGAAGATATCCTGATCAATTCGAAAGCAGACGTCGCGTATTTGACAGATTTGCTCAAAAAAAAAAATCAGATTTACTTACAATTATAAGGGGACCGGCTAAATTTAATAAAAACGGAGGGTGTAATTTCAGCTTTTCTAGGAAAATTGAAATTTATAAAGCAAAATTATTATTAGTTGGCGCTAATTTTCCCAGTTTTCAAACTTGTCACAGGTAGATTGCCTTGATGAGGATGTTCTGAAACAGGTTCAACGTTTAATTGCCGTTCATAATAACTTCAAAATGAGATTTGACGATATTCTGACGATGCAAATACTACCTAGGATTATAAATCCATTTGATGAAATGGAAGTGGACAATGTGACAGATAAGAGGAGCTAGAGATAATAGGGCATCAAACATTTTGGCTGCAGGTAGAAATACCCGAAAAATATTCTGGACTCTGGAATATTGCGAGAAAGCTTTCGATAGCGTTTCCGTTGTCATATATTGTCGAAAAAAGTTTTAGTGTTGCAAGTCTTTTTAAAATAAGGAGTAGATTGATATGATATCACAGAACGGGGAGATTTGCGGTTATTTGTAACAAAGTGAAGTCAAATATTGATAATTTGCTGTCAATTCATCAAGTACGTCCCATTAAAATTATGATTTTGTGATTGTCTTTGTAGAAGTTACCCTATTAATGTTTAATTTTAATTACATCACGACTGTTATCATATTGCAATATAATATGATAACAATGATAATTAATAGTGTAATAATTACTAATTTCAATAAATACAAGACAAGAAATAATACTATTTTTTTTTATTTTTACCACTCCGAATGGGGAGTTTTCTAAATTAGGTGAGAATTGATGGTGAGATAACTGTGAGTAGATTTCAAAAAAGTAAAGTAAGATGGGATCACCTTTTTGATTGACCAAACTAGGACTACTATAGGATAAATATTTTAAGTGGTTATACGGGCATAACAATGCTGTGAAGAAATTCAGTTTAGCTTAATAAAAGCCTAATATGATCCATTACATTCAACAATACACATCCTTTAAAATTTTCTAATACAAATAGTGGCACTGGACATCTTACAACGTAATCATAATTTTTTATTTTTTGTTTTTATTTTTAAGAAAAAGAGAATTTTTAATAATTTTCAAAAATTTTCTTTCTCTATAATTAAAAACTTTATTGCTTACTCCATTAACACTTTTACTTGTGGTTGGATTAAGATTATCAAGTATATAAATGTTTAACAAATCTTCTATTTCTGTATCTTTATTTGAAAACTGGTGTTTTAAAATTTCACAAAACTCTGTTGGATCAGTAGCTTTTACATTGTTTTGCGGTTTATAATTTTTATTAAGTAGCAGTAATTACGCTGCAGACATTGCAATCTAAATTGAACACAGAAGTGCTAGCAAGATACTTGGTGGAATAATTTTTAATGCTGTGGCACTAACCGAGACGCAATCTTTTTTCATCTGTAACAATATTTTAACTAATATATTCTTTGACTAGTTTGACTACTTATGAACTAGTAAGTTTAACAATACCTTTACTGGTTTTTTTTCACTACACTATTTTTTTTATTTTGTACTTTGTCATTATATATTAAAAGCGAGGCAGCGACCAGTATTTAAAAAAACTGCATATTGTTCTTATATTGGATGCAATTAATTATTGAAGTCGGTTCCTTCATTTATATTTTATACATTTCCGGGTAACCAAGGAATTTGGTTACCCGGAAAGATATAAGATATAAATAAGATATAAAACCAGCACTTCTTGCATATCGTCTTCCTGAATTTGGGTGAGAATAGGTCTATAGTTCGCAGAATAATTCGTCGGGGTTCTCTCCAATTAACACAACATATGTACACAAGTAGGGTTCATATACAAAATACTGTTGTTTGTCCTCGCTTCAAAGCATGGAAATACTATCCCATTTACGTAAGGTCACTTTCACTAATATACAACTTACTAACTGTATACAATCAATGCCTGTTGTCTTTGCGGGCCGTAATGGAGGGACAAATTAAGCTATATCGTTGTACGTGACCCTGAAGGTGTAGATGCTATTTAATTCGTAAAACATAGCACTCACACGAATTCCATATCCTGATGACACTTTACAGAATTGCATAAACAAAAAACATAAACATTAGGCCTTATAAGATAAGATATTTTTTTTTTCTATTTTATTACTTATTACACATTATTTCTATTTTATGACATATGATTCATGTTTGTAAGTGGTAGGACTATTTTTAAGAGTTCATCTGGAGTGTTACTACTGTCATAAAAATAGTATTGCGTAAGCACTGCTGCGATCCAGTTTGAAGGGTAATGATGCCAGTGTAATTACTGGGCATAAAGATAAAACATTTTAAATATCTAGACGACGAGGGCAGTGCCGTGCTAAGCACGTTCTCTGTGGCATTGTGTTTTTGTGGGTAGTCGTGTCGCTTAACATCAGGTGCACGAGTTGCTCTTCTTGTCTAATATCTAATAAACAAATATTATTGTGCGTTAAGTGGTAAGGTGATTTAGACGTAAAAGAAGATGACATTTGACTGCACTCACGCTGTTTCCGGATATTATATTCTGGGTATAATTAGTTATGAATATATTCACTTTAATGGGTGTGCGTGCATACATAGAAGTGGAAAGGAAATAAAATTGATCGGAAGTTAAGTTAATTCAAATTTCTTAGGATTTCATCTTAAATGAATATACGAGACAAATATGAAATAATTGACATTTAAAAGATAGGACGCTTATAACCTTTTAGAATAAGAATACAAAAGATTAAAATATAAACAGTTCTTTAAATACTTATCTATTATATAAAAGTGACACTTAGATCCTAGATCTAAAGAAAAAGTTGGAATAAAAATATGCAGAATAATTGAGAACCTCATCTTCATTGACGTCACTTAAAAGCTGCTTCGCCTTTATAATTTACCCAGTAAATGAAACGTTCTATATAAATTCATGTACATAATTCATTTGGATATTGTTAGTTCGTAGTTTTTGGATTATTTATTTTTTGAACTGTTTATTTTTTGTATTAAGTCTCTGTTTGTTAAATGATGTTGGTTATAACTATTTAAAACTATGTTATTATTAAAACATATATATACTAGTTAGCACTTAACTTAGACCTTAACAGGCGTGTTGTTTTTTTTTCTTAGTAAGAACGTCGTTTTATTTCAAACAGCAATTCAAAAAATATACCACGAAACACTGGGCCGACTTGCACTTAGTGAAAAGCAACCAAGTGTTTACTTGACAGATACATACTAGTTCCAAATCTGGTCAATGCACAAATGCAATATGTAATTAATTAAAAGTAATGATGATGTACTTTAAACATAAAATGATTACGACAAAGCAACAATCTAACTGTTCCTCATCATCATCATATTCAGCATGGGCTAACAAGTATGGACTTGTTCACAGTGTGAACTAGGGCTACCGCCTTTATTTGCATCTTACTCGCTTATTATAAATTTTCCTCATCCATTCTATTCCTGCTGACCTAACGATATCATCCTGCCTCCTTATTTCTACATCTGGCAAACGATATCTCAAAGTTGTGTCCAACATTTCTATCTCCATTGCTCGCTGTGCTACTTGTAGTTTATCTTTAAGCCCCTTGCTAAATAATTTAGGACCTCTGCATTGTTCTATGGTTTCCAGAACCACCTCTTGCGAACAAGTGGTAGAACTCTTGCTTAAGTGGTAGGACTCTTGCAGAGTCCGACTGGGAAGGTACCACTGCATTGCCAGATATTCTGCCGCCAAGCAGTAAT
>DWGO01000930.1:0-10640 GCA_018247635.1 Eurytides dolicaon deicoon | reverse complement strand
TAGTTACACGTCACTGCTTGGCGGCAAAATAATTTCCATTGCTCTAGAACTTTCCCAGGCGGTCTCTCAAAATGTTTCTATTACATAAAAAATATGTGAGTAACTTAAATGTAAGATTAAAATTACATCCAATTTATGCCGGCTTTCTATGGCCCTAATTATTTCTCAGACGAGCTTGTCCAATCTTACATGAACACACTCTCTGTAGTATTAAGCTAGCCATATACGAGTCAGATATTTTGTAAGCCCCGCGTGCTTTACTTAGAAATGAAGTATTTTCTCCAATTCCGTTAGAGTCCGTAACTTTTTATTTGTTTTATGTAGTAAATTAACAAGACAATTAAGTCGCACGTAGTAAGACACGCATACCCTTATCGCCAAAGTATACACGGTATTTTGAACAGACAAAATTTTTAAACTATCGTCACTCAGAGGTATAAGATGGTTTATCTCGATATCCAGTTATTAATCCATGTTAAGTTTCCTTTTAAGTTGATGATATTCCGCCATGCAGAACTAGCGGCTATATTGTATGACATTGATAAATTCGAAAGCTCCATCGCGACTTTTAATTTAATTTGCGCGCCATTTTGCGACGACGGTCCGGGTCTCTAAATTTTCTCCGTCTAAAAGCATACTGTCAGTTAACAACGTCTCCCGGTAACGTAGGTGCTGTTATAATCACATTAGCAAAGGCGTCGGCGTCTCGTGGTGCAGATATTATATAAGGCTTTCCGTGGAAATCTGGTTAGCTTACGTTGATGAACGACGTTATTACAGTGCGTTGGACGCGTCAGGAGCCAGCCGATGCGTGATGTAAGGATATTTCACTTCGGTGGCGGCTTAAACAATATTATAATTTAATATTGGGAAATATGCAAAATATTCGACGACATATTTGATTGCTTTTAATAACGACTGTCAACGTTTTGCCGTTTTTAAATTATTCTAAGATATATTATTCTCTTTTTTAACTTCTATTATACTATTATTTTAAGATATCTATTTACTTATTGATTTAGTTAATTTCTTGTAAGTTGTTTAAGATAGAGAACAGAACATTTTATGTCGTCATTCAATTAAATGTTGAGTCTTTTAAGTGTTTTTCTGCGTTTTCCATACGTTGTTAAAACGACTTCCTTAATTTTTGTCAAGTTAATGAATAAGGCATGTTAGATTTTGTACGTATTACGGATAATGGTACCGTGAGAATAGTTAGTTATACATACGTTAACGTAGAACAAGGCCACCTTCAATGTAGTGTTTCCAAATGCGTTTAGCTTATACAAAACAAATCTCATTCATTATAAAAATATTAAAGTATTTCTTTCTTATATTTTTCAATAACTAGTTTAATACCCCGATTCATTTCAATATTGGCGATTGTTTGCTTTTCGGATGTTAAGATGTCAAGTTAATGTTGAACTAAGAACCGTGGGGCTCGTAGAAATTGAGGCAAGACAGAAATAAATGCGGAAAAACGCGGAAGTCTACGCGATGCGCAAATATTTGTTCAGATTTAAAAGTAGAAATTGGGATACAGGTGTCACTATGATGAAGAAGTTTATGTCTAAACTGACATTAGGTATCTATTTAATTTTGTGATTTGGGACGAAATAATATTTCCTTGATATACGTTATTAATTCCAATAAATATATTTAAATTAACAAATGTTTAGATTTACAAGTGAATAAGTGATTTCTTATCCTTTTATCTTCTTTTATTTAATTATTTTAAACAACTTGGCTATAATATCTAAACTAAAAATGAAAATGGTTTTTTCAAACCAACATCAATACATTGTGTCGCTTCATAATTTAACATTTTCTACAGCACTGGGTTGGGTGTTTCATTCAGGAAATTGTCTAGCCATGATTAGCCTCTACCTGGCTCCATTCACTTCGTCGAGGTTGCCTTTTGTGAAAAATAAAAAAAAAATAAAGACTGCATATGTCGTCATTCTTATGTATGTTAGTTTTCTATTACGTTTCTTATATTCTATTAACCTTTATGATGTGAGATGGTCTTAAATGTTTAGTTTTAATTAAGAAAACATTAACGTAACTAAAACGATTATTGTTATAATTATTCAGTACAAGACACATTGTTATTGTTTGAGTATTTTCTTTATTTTTCTCGTTTTTATTTGCCACTTTTCTTACTAATTGCAATTGGATTTGTAACGTAGAAAATGTCTTTCCGATTGTACTCATATAAGGGTGGATTTTGGCGTAGGTACTGGCTCGTAGCTTTTAGTATATTCGATATGTGGAGGCCGAATTGTTGGTAAGTGGCGACAGAATAATAAAGTGCAGATCGTCGCCTCGCTGGGTGCAAGTGTCGGAGATATTCGACAACGGCTCGAGGGCCCTTTACCGACGCACGGGACACTGTCTCTTTATTTACCGCCAATTCTCGATCATTGACATCGGAAATTCCATTTAATTATTAAAGCCTGGAACATATAATCTGATACGCTTTCTATGTTTATTAATAATGTAGTATTCGCGTAAACACTAGAAATTACTACGCTCTTTGTTTTCTCCTCGTGTCGTGTTCCCCTCAATGGATAGACAGACGCTCTTTTAAGACGCTTTTTCATCTGTTTCTCTCCTTTTCAAGGTTAATTGCAAAGGAAAGTATGTAAGTTTCGCTTAGCATTATAAAATAATGATCCGTTTATCGCAGTTCCTGCAGTCACGCCTTCGGATAATAGGATAATAGATTCATGAATTCGATTACCATCCGGGTTAAATATTTCTATCTGCAATCATTCATTTTCCCTAAACATCTTTCAGCATTTAATGGTATTATTATTTGTGTAACTATAAAAATACATAGTATAAATAGAAATTCATGTCCGTATACTTCTTTTGTAGGTATTCTATAAGCACCTTAATAAGAAAGTCATAAAATTAAACTTTGACAGTAGATTGTGTTACTATTCGATGCCTATAAAATGCTAACCTTCTGATCTGTAACCGGAACAAGATATATTAGTATGTTCACCCACGTTATTTTACTATCGTAATTTAGTTCGGAATATGGTTGTTTCATGCCATGTATGTCGGCTTTAATCCTTGAGTCGAATGACGAATGTATCTGTGGGCAGTATGTAGGCTGGTTCCTTTTACCCGATAGTTCACGTCTCAAATAATGATTCATATTCATGCGCCAGTCATTCATTAGTTAACTAACCGAGACCTGGTATGTTTTTATAAGGTTTTTTTTTACGAGATAAAGTGACGAGACGAGCAAGTAGTGCGCCTGATGGTAAGCGTCACGCCTGCCCATAGCAACACAGTACCACACAGAGCGTGCTTCGCTCTGTGCTGCACTCGTCACCCAGAGAGATATTAGAAGGATAGATCCAATAATGTATTATAATTACATGTAAAAAAACTCCTTATAATAAAAAGAATGATTAAACTCGGATGCCATAAGGCGGAGCAACAGGAACACGAAAAAATCTATTCCTTTTAGTAGGTTAAATATTTTGTTTCTATTAGCATACTAATGGTTTATCTTCTTACGTTTTTTTTTTCTAATTAGAAAGTACCATTTTTTTGAATGCTCAAATTATTGTTATTTTTCCTTATAAATTGGCGTAACATTGTTACACTTTTTAAAAGTGGTAGGGTTATTTTGCAGTATCCGTCTAGGATGGTACCACTGCATTGCCAGTTACTCTGCCGCTAACCAGTAGTACTACTGTGTTCCGCTTTGAAGTGTAATGATGCCAGCGTAATCACTGGGCAAAGTGATAGAACAACTTATATCTCTGGTTGGCGAGCGCAGCGCAGACCACGTTCTGTATGGTATTGTACTGGAATAGGCAGGTGTGACGTTTACCATTTACCCGACTAGTTCATCTTATCAACTTACCTCCCAAAAAATATTTTTGTTATATGGTCAGTTAAATTTACATAATATTTAAAAAGCATTTAGACTTTCTTACCACAATATCCTATCAAATCTGCTAAACACAAAATCATATTGCAACAAAACACATTTTTTTATTTAAAAAAAATAAAAGGGCACTTCAATGATGTTTTTTTTATCTACGTCACTTAACGTAGCGAATAAATCAACGATTTAAATTCCAGCCACTAGATACAATCGGGCATCGTTCTCCTCAAAAAGGAAGCATGCGAGCTATTCAGTATTCCATTCGCCCAGCTGCAGGGGTCGGCAACCTTTTAAGTCAAAATAGTTAAAAGCTACAATTTACAAAGTGTTCAATGAGTCGCAAATGATTTCTTGCCAACAATAAATAGTACTTTCATGAATATTTTTTTTCGATAAATAAAAACTAATCTACTTATTCATAATAGAGCCGCATGTGGCTCGCGAGCCTCAGGTTGCCGACCCCTGGCTCAGCCAGTCGTCGCTCCTTTGTGACTGTCGCAATGGTGTTCACGCACCGCCGAGCGACAGTTTTCAGCCGACACCGGAGTACTTGAAAGCTACGGGAGCGCTGTTTCAGCGATACTTGTTCAGGTCTTTACATAGTGCGACCGTTGAAATGTTTGCAAATCGATCCGCCATACCTACACGTAGCAGAGATAGCTTGTAAGATACTCCACGCAAGGATTTTGTTATTCGTTTCGATGGAAAAAAATGCATTTGTCACTGACCGTACAGGAAATTCGCATTTTAATTTCGCGTATTAAATACGTAACGATAGAAACACTTTCCAATTTATAATATTATTAATGATTTGTTGACGTTTTGGCACGTCATCATCGAATGAAACGCAATCCTCTTTCATATTCATTTAAATTAAGAACTTAAAAAAAGATATAGGCAACTTAATTGATAAACATCATCCAATAACTACCCAGCATAGAAATTTTGTATCAAAACTTAAAAAAAAATTAAGAAAATGGTTATGACCTATTGCAGCCTATTAATTTTAAATGTTATTTTACGTTAGTTTGATATCTATTGAATTAGTTCTTGCTGTGTTTTTATTTTAATTTGTAAATGTATTCTGTAACGTATTTCTATACTGCTGGTATTTAAATAAATAGATAAACCCAGCATGGCAATTCCGTGTTCTAGGTTTTTCCCCCTCTTACAATTTACCCTCCTATTAACACAGTCGAAAACCTTTTCTTGCATTTTTTTTACTTTACTTTATTGTAACCGTTGTCGCAGTCCATATATCTTACTATGACAGTCCGTAGCCGACAAACCACAAATTATACCAGCGAATGCATGTCCACATGCAAGATAAGGTCTTGCATGTGGACATGCACCTTTAAGGAACTATCAGACTCTGAATGTGCCTTTTTCAGGATTTTGTGCCCTATAAAGCTTTTTTATGTCTGCAAATTAAAACTACGTTTTTGCTTTTCATTGATAAAGAAAACGTCATCATTCAAAAGCAAAACCGAGGTGTAACATGCTTATCACCTGTCATCATTAAAACAATTCTAATACTTTTGCAAATCTTCTCATCACTTGCCATAAGGTAAGCTCTTTGGTGTAGGACCACCTTATTCATAAATGTGACTTTATAACTTCCAATCTAAGTATACTACACTGGAATATACAAAAATTACAATCATAAATTATGTTGTAAATTCTACCTATACACAAACTGTAGTAAACGATAATCAATTTGACTGACTAATGGGTTTCTGTTCTCTTATTTTTTTCTTTAAAGGTATTTACAAAATGCACAAAAGGCATTGTTCCCCTACATAAGAAACTAAACGGTCGAGTTAATGCAGAGTTTTTGAAAGTAAAATATGGGTCAGGCGGCACGGCGCTCGCGAAGTGTGCAAGTCTTTATTGTTCTCAGTTTTGAGAAGAGAACTCGACGTTCATTTCAAAGAAAGCTGCAAGAAAAATTGTTTTGTCTTGCCGGTCAGCGGACAAAAGACTGTTAAAAGGTTAAGAGCATATGGTTTAAATCTATTGTTTGAGATAAAAATATACCGAGAAAGAGCATGTCTTTAAGCATCATTTTTGGAGAAATTGTCAAAGATGACAAGAAATTAAACGGAAATACGATTAGCAACAGAACCAAATAAAACCAGTCTTCAGTTAGTGTACTTTTATCAATATTTTCATTAAAGTCGACAAATTCAGTTTATAAAAAGCAGTGCTTTAGGCCGAACCTGGAAAAACCTAAGGTTTCAGTGGAATGATACATGCACATTATTAGAAAGAAAAACAACATCAATAAGTTAACTTATTGATGTTTTTTTTTTTGACTAACGCAGCTTTTGACTACATCAATCATTTATTGTCAGTAGATTTATTTGTTTTTAATAAACAAATCATCAAGTGATATAACATAAAATACATTTGCCTTTCTCATTATATTAATACCTTATTTACAAAGACATGATATATAACCATGTAGAGACCAACACGAGCGAAGAAGAAATAGAATGTGTAATAAAATCTCAATTATACGAAATTAACCTAAAGCCGGTGGAAGGAGACTGGAATTCTTTTGTGTAGCGAAACAACGGCTGATGCCTCGGGCAGTGGCTAAATGAAGAAAAACAAAAGTACACCATTAGGGGTGTCGCGTGCCCACAAACAATACAACAGATTCAGACACATTTGCCGGGTTGAGAGATGGCACTGCCATCCTTATATCCCGACATCGGACGGCATTATTCGCCTTGGGGTGCTCTAATAAAAGGAAAATTATTTCGCGAGAATTTATAGGATCTTTTTAACGAAAACGTTGCTCAACGTTGCCCTCGAGCGGAATTTTCAACTATCCAAAGGGACGAAAACTTTTTATCCCTCCTTTTGCATGGATACTGGGGATCCGTACTTTTTAAAG
Organism: Eurytides dolicaon deicoon; assembly: GCA_018247635.1. Classification (NCBI taxonomy): domain Eukaryota; kingdom Metazoa; phylum Arthropoda; class Insecta; order Lepidoptera; family Papilionidae; genus Eurytides; species Eurytides dolicaon. The sequence goes on along the minus strand of DWGO01000930.1, from coordinate 3,828 downwards.
GAATTGTTTATTTCAAAACAAGCGGCTGTAGTCACTGTCCATGGCGCTTGCAAAAATGTATTTGTTACTATAATTATTATTCTTCATTTAATTTACAGTTTTATTTCCTTAATAACTACTATATTGTATAAGTGGTAGAACTATTGAAGAGTGGGGTGGTACCACTGCATTGTCAGATATTCTGCCGTCAAACAGTAGTGTGTAAGCACTACTGTGTATTGGTTACAATATTTTTACTTCTACTTTTTAACTTATGCATATGCAAAAAAAAAGCTTTAATAAACTAAACATCTTAGATTTGTACGTATATACATTGTGACACCGATGACAGACAATGTATACATTTGTGACATTGTTAATGGTAGAGTTTCCCATCATTAAGTTCATTGACAGGGGATTAACGTGATCAATAAACCGGGCATTATTTATTAAGAGAATTAATTCTAGTCAGGTTACGTACCTACCATGTACCGTTTCAAATTTGAAGCCCGCCACCGCGTGTGGCGTCCCATGAAAAACTAATTAGTCTGTCCATAGGTACACCTGCGACAAAGTTGACGTGGAGTTATGGCGTTATTAATAACGGTGGTCATCAGACGGCGTAATGACCGCGGGGGCTGTGACGTCACCGATTTGTCGTCACAGGTTGCGGAAAATATGAGACTAGTGTTTTTTTTTAATTGCCTAATCTGCTGTCCTGGCGAGCTTATATATACACACAACTCATCTGCAAACTTTGACAATTTTACCTTCTTGCCAATAAAGTTAAATCTTTCTTTACCTTTTTATCGTTAAATGCGATAAACACCAGATACTTACCAACCACTTAGATGACTTGCGTTTTGACCATCATTTTTTTCCTGAAAGAAAGTATTACATAACAACCGTGTGAAGAGTGAAGAACAGTTCGCAATTATTCGTGGTCAACTAAATAATATGAACATTTTATAATTAAGTAGTAATTAAAGAAAATAAATTATTTTCTAATATTGTTTAATAACTCAAGTTTCCATGGCTTTTAGTACGCATTTCTGTTTTTCTCTTACTGAGCGTACACACTCGCAATGTGTTATGTTCTTTCCAACCCGTATCTTATTCAAACTAAAAAAGATGCCAATAGGGAAATCCAGACGGTGGAAGTATTTACACTTGCATAGACTTATTTACGCGCGCATTTTTCTCGAAATCTTGTATGGATAAACATCTTTGGGATAGGATCAAGAATGATAAATCTGAATCTTGGGAATAATCCGAATACGGAGAGTAAAATGCGTAACACATTTTACACTACTATTGTTGGTTTATTTGCTGTATGTGCATTGATTGCTAAATACTAAATCTGATAAAATAAGTCTGATGGAAGCACTTCAGTTTTAACACCACCTGGTGTCAAACTGTTGATGGAAAAGTTTTATTCAAAGCCCCAATTAGTTGGTATATTATTGATATTTTCGGATAAAACCTGTTGTTCCCTATGGCCTTGGAGGGGATTAGGGCCCAATTAGGAGCCCTCGTTAAAAAAATTATGTAAATGTATAACAGACATTATCCTCTTCTTTCTGCCCGGCAGTTACAGTTTTCCTAAACATCAGCAAGGCTTATTGGTTTAGCATCTGATAATCCGACTGCTTTTTGTATGTCATCTTCACTGCAACGTAACATATACATATGTATATGTGCTGTTATACATATACTTGTAATGTTAGTTTAAATATGTATTGAACCTAGTATTTCAACAGCTCAAGTTAATACTGACTAATAATGAAGTTCATTAATTTATCGTTATGATTTCGACTATTAGAACATACTAAATTCTTTTATATTTTAAGCTTTATGTACTTTTTATTTTATGACTCATTACGTCTACTGGTTTTCAGTTATTTTTTCATATATTCTTTTGAATTATCTGGGATAAATAAGACTATTTATCATGGTAACATAGACATGTTACCATGTACCAAACCGTTGTTTCGTTGAGAAAAGGGATAGTCAAGAAACACATTTACGTCGAAGCCCATATATCTATAATAAACATATATGGTAATAATAGCATTGCTTAAGTGATATTAATTTAGAGATTTCAACGCGCTTTAAATTCCCAACGGTTCGTAAAGTATTCATAGACATATCATAATTGAAGCAAAAAGGGAAAATGTTTAAAAATTCACTGACTTGGTTCAAAGCAATGTATCATTTGCATAACAATTAAAACGCGTCGGTAAACGACATCCCCGGCGGCCTCCGCGCGATATTCTCGTTAGTGCCATTGAGATGATGGGGGCATCGCGACAAATTGGGTGTCACCTCACATCAACGTAAGGTTCGTCATGGTTTTTTAACTCTAAATATGTGAAAAACTATTAATTATTCACAACGCAAATATACTGAGGAAACCTTTGCCCAGCTGTGGGCCATATACATATGTGGATAGGTTATTAATTCATTTACTTTATCTAAAATATTTGATTCTTTAATCTAAAATTTAGTGTCTTCACTTACTTCAATCTAAAACTAACAGTTTAATTTGTATAGCATAATGTTCGTAATGAATTGACAGTTTATATAACCTTTTCGAATCGGAAAAAGCTAATAATTAACTCACGCCGATTGTGCCAACAAACACACCGCGCGCGGTACGCCACAGACAAAATATTAGCAATAAATTAAGCAATTATTATAAAAGATTGTCCAACGCACTTGTGTGCGGCCGGCCCCCATGTGAGAGGCTTTTTAATTAATACGCAACGCGCGCCATTTCTGGAAATAAATCTTAGTTAATGTCCCTTTAGTCTTGTCAGTCGGGCCCCATGTGCAGTGGCCGGCACGTCGGTAGATCTACACAAATCGATTTCATATTAGGTGCAGTTAGCGATTGGATTACAACAATTATTGCATGTCTACCAATGAACGTCACCAGGTGCATTGAATTAGAATAATCGGATTGTCCAACCAATGTAATGTTTACCTGGTATTTAAAGTTACATTTTGTGATAATTTCTCGCACGATTGAATTCGAATACTCTATAAAATCTGGGGTCACGGGATATAGCCTATAAAAAATGTTTTACTTCTACAATTTAGAATCATATTTTAACATGATAAATTCCGTGAACAAGTATCTGGCGTTAATAACAGAAATCAATACATATATGGATCTGGAAATAATCTAGGCATTATATAATGTTAAAATATAAACTTTGACATACTCTCTTTTTCTTTACGTCCCATTATCTCCATGTTTGTAAGTGGTAGGCCTCCTGCAGAGTCCGACTGGGGCGGTACCACGGCATTGCCAGATATTCTGCCGCCAAGCAGTAGTGTGTTAGCACTACTGTGTTCCGGTTTGAAGTGAAATAATACTAGCATAATTACAGGGACAAGAGATATACCATCTTATATCACTGGGTGACGAGCGCTGCACAGAGCCAAGCACACACTGTGTGGTACTATGTTGTTATGAGCTGGCGTGATGCATGTCATCAGTCGCACGACTTGCTCGTCTTGTCACTTGATCTAGTATAAAAAAAACAGCAACAAAGACCATTAAAAACGCCTTTTATTCAGACCTAATATTTATAATATTTATCCTACGAATTCAAGACACAAATACTATAAGACTTAAAACATTTCTAAATAGTCAAACGTTCATATAAAAAAAATATAAATCCCTCGTCTTGTTGCAGGAATGCGACCTTCCTGGAACCGCATCTCCAAGGCGTAAGGCGCCGCGACAGTAGGAGCTCCGATTCGGACCACGATGAGCGATCTACTGAGGATGACGAGCGGTCGTTATTGCGTAGTTCACCCCGCATCAGATTACCCCCACCC
>DWGO01000929.1:0-10641 GCA_018247635.1 Eurytides dolicaon deicoon | reverse complement strand
ATATAATAGAATGTCAAGTAAAAAATAAAAACAATACCAAAATATGTTTCTAAAACCAAACCTCACAAAGTCCTGGTATTTTCTTTTCTTCTATGATTTCCGTGTGGATTATCATATCTTCATGTTCAGGGGAAATACATTCCCGAGGAACATTGGTCAATATTAACCTTGAAAAGATACAGGACAAATTTTATTTAGTTTTAGATCCACCTCTACTATAGCACACACAACCTTTTCAAACTTCGGAATAGTTTTGCATCGTACATATGTAAAATATTAAATCATTGATATATCAAATAAGGTGTAACAAGGAAAATATGTGAGTATGTTTTGATGGCAGTCATAAAGCGTGTAGTCCCTCCTATGATATTTTTAAGAAGATTACGACACGTCTATTAAAGCATTGAGAGCAACCGAACTACTATCTGACCAGTTTTATTCCCTTTTCTTTTAGCAGATGGTAGGTGAGACTCCTATAACAAAACAGTGCCGCACAGAATCTGCTTGACCCCGCGCTACACTCGTCAACCAGAAATGTAAGATGCTATATATAATTCTATGCCCAGTAATCACGCTGCCAACATTGTCCTTCAAGCCGAAACAAAGTTATGATAAAACAGTACTATTTGGCGTTAAAATAACTGGCAATCAAATGCTACAAACCCAATTTAATTTTGATCTAGCCCTACAGTTTACAAAAATAATATATTACCCAATTGATTTATATCATTATGAGCACGACATAAATATAATTTTTCTAAGTGGTAGGACTCTTGCAGAGTCCGACTAGGGCGGTACCACTGCATTGTCAGATATTCTGCTGCCAAGCAGTAGTGTATAAGGACAGCTCTGGTCCGGTTTGAGGAGCAATGATGCCAGTGAAATTACAGGGCAGAAAGATAGACCAGCGCAGAACAGAGCCAAACACGCTATATGGTACTGTATTGTTATTCTACCATCTATATATATATACTACCCATCAGGGCAGGAGTGACGCTTACCATCAGGCGCACGTCTTGTACGTCTCATCACTATCTAGTTAAAATAAAAAACGCGATGGAAGTAGGCATTAGCAGGAATTTGTTCATAGAGTCCTTACATTAACACGGCTTGGCGTATGCCAGGTTTTTGACCTGCCTCGGCAGCGCAAACACGTACACTTAGGGAGAGTCGAGCAGGGGCCACACCATGCATTGCTTCTACGCGCAACATGTCCACCGCTTCTCGGTGCATCTATTATAAAATGTTTTTCTATGTTCATATAATTTCTTCTATTTAAGCGAGTACTTGACATTGGAAAATGACGTATGACGTGCCCATGAACTTTGTAAAATGTTTAAACGTCAGGAAATTAAATCTAAAATAAACGCGATAAAATTCGTAAATAGTTTTATTTTATAATTTCTATGTTCATATTTCATGTAGTAATAATTATCTCTTTTTTTGCGTAGTTCGTTAGGTATTAACTTCGGCGTCGCGAATCGTGGGTTCAATTCCCAAGCGGGATATATATATTTTTACTAACTACAGATAACTACTCCGGATCCGGATTTTCCATGTAAAATTAATGTATGTCGACCACTTAACACGAGATATAAACTTTTTCAAAATATGCCGGTTTTTTTTAATAATAATAATACAAATAATTGGAAAACGTGATTGTATGCAACTAAGCTTGGAATCCAAAATCGGGAATGGAAATTTTCAGTCTTTTTAAATAGGCATTGTAATTCTTCTTTGTAGCGTTTACTTAAATAATTTATTTATTCAATGAAGGTGTGAAATTTACGTCTTAATATTGGCAATATTTTATGCAGCTGTAACTTCTATCATATAACAAGTATATCAAAGAAAATATATTTTAAGTAGCCTGATGATTTAACCAAAACAAAATCCTGTTTTTGAATAACTAAATCCTTTTAAAGATTAAGTTATCTTACTTATATACTTAGAACTAAATACTTTACAAGGACTTAGTTATCGGTAAGACAAAGATAACATTTTCCATTAATTAATTTATAAAGCAAAAGCACATTTAATGTTTTAAAAAGCTTCGATATCACAAAAGAACTAGCACCTCGTGTAGATCTTCTTTCGAAAAGCCACTTATATGTTCGTTCGCTTTAGAGTTAATTGTTTCATCCCAAATCCGAACACTCCAGTAGTAAGAGTACGGCACTGAGCTGCAAAACAATTTCAAAGGACGTTCAGGTAAGGTAGGTAAGTATGCTACATTCTATCTAATTACAATACCGAGTAATAGTCAAAAACTCCTAAAACTAAACTTTTTTTTTTAAATGTCTCACCTACCATCTGATAAATGAAAAAGGAATAAAACTGGTCAGATGGTAGTTCGATGCGCTCAATGCTTTAATAGACATGTCGTAATCATTTTAAGAATATCCTAGAAGAGATAACACTCTTTGTGACTGCCACTGACTGATGGTAAGCGTCACGCTTGCCCATAACAACACTAACGTAATTTCGCTGGCATCATTGCCCTTCAAACCGAAACACAGTAGTGCTTACGCACTATTGCTTACCGGCAGAACATCTGGCTAACCACCACTTGTAAACCTTACAATTCATGCTCTCAAAATGTAGGCAGCGTTTAAACAAAATTGCCGGCGCTTACTCGTTGTGGGCAAGCGTGTCACTTTCCACCAGGCATACGATTTACTTGTCTCGTCACTTTGGTTTATAAAAAAAAAGTTTTACCTATTATTCATAAGGTGAATATAAGAGGACAGGGGTTGGCTGGGAAATGCAGTGCCGAGGTTCACGTAATGCTTACACTTGGGATCACCCTCGAAGTAGATATCGTAGTCTTTTTCCGGTGTCTATTGAAATAAAAGGGAGAAAGTAATTATGTTAAAACTTACTTCTAACTTATTCTTTTAGAACACTAAATAGCGTAAGTCGAAACTTGGTTCTAGTAGCCAAGTCACTGGACATTGAGCTACCAATGCTTTGGCAATTTATATTTAATTCTTCTTATTATAGTAAATAAGCAAGTAAGTAGCAGCCTATATAAGACCCACTGTTAGGCTTAGGCCTCTTCTATACAGAGGGTATAAGTGCATTGACCACCACGCTGCCCCAGTGCGGATAGGCCGTCTTCACATATCTAAGAATATTTTTAAATTGTTTCTAAGTTTTCCTCACCATGTTTTCCTTCACTGTTAAGTACGTGGCAAATCAGCACTAAAAATTGTTAGTTACAAATTTACAATTTTCAAAAGCCGTCGTAGGTTAAGGTCCAGGCGCTCACTTTTAATTATTTTTATACAATTCCTATTAATTTTATGAACACCAAAAATCTTTAAAGAGTTTTTTTTTGTTTGTTCATCTATCACACAATAACAGAGTAATATGGGTTATAGAATTTGTAATGAAAAGTAGCACAGGCATGCTATACATGCATACATACGTTTTCTAAGTGGTACAACTCTTGCGCAGCACTGGGGCGGTACCACTGCATTGTCAGATATTCTGCCGCCAAGCAGTAGTGTGCAAGCACTACTGTTTTCCGGTATGATGGGCAGGGCAGTGAAATTGCAGGGCAGAGATAGATTAATATCTCTGTGTGAAGAGGCAAAGGGCAAAGCACGCTCCGTTTGGTACTGTGCTGTGGTGGGCAGGCGTGACGCTTACCATCAGGAGCCAACTCGCTCGTCACTTTATCTCGTAAAGTGTATCCCAAAATATTCATCCCCCGGCTTATTCATTAGACACGGGAAGTGATCCAATTCAATGTCTCTTCCAACGTGGAAAATACCTGAAGGGTGACGTGTTCCGGACTGAAGAGGAGTGCATCGGCGACCACATGCAAAGGGCGGACCACGGCCGTAGAGCTGAGCACCCGTAGAGCCACGGTGCGCAGGCCGGCGGAGGGTGCCCGGCAGGAAGCTACGCCGCACTGCGCCCCCTTCCACCGCACTGGGCTTATGCAGAACGCCCCCACTACCACTGCACCGGTCCGTGCCGCCTCGTGCTATGCAATTGAGAAACCATAATGCATCACTAAAACTGCACAAAGTCAAACATGATCAAAAATTCGATCTTAAGTTGTCGATACGTTAGGTACATATCAAGACATTAGATACATGGGAGGAATAAAAAAAAAATATTAAAACGCGATGAAATCCATTATTTTGATTTAATTTATAATAATTCATTATTGATTAAACAGCAGTCTCAGCACAAGAACGTTATTCATTAATTAAAAATTTTCATGTGTTGAAGCGTCCCTCTTTCTCTAAGTGGCAGAACTGGTGAAGAGTTCTCCTGGGATGGTATTACTGTCAGTGATTCTACCGCCATAAAGTAATTTGTAAGTTTATAAATAAAACTGTATTTCCTGCTTGGTTATTTATAATTTAAAGAATCTCTAACGCGTCGCTATTAAGTTGTACAATGTAGTTACATTGTACGACTTTATAGCGATGCGTTATTACATAAATATGCACAAGTAGTTGCATATTTATGCAATTTCTTGTGTATCACTCGTCTTTATTTATAATTGGTCTGCGTTCAATGGCCTATAAATATATGTTCACTATTACACACCACTAACCTGCAGTGATGACTCTTTCGAAAGGAGATAAAGGCTTTTAATTGGAACTTTTAGTAATGACTTAATAATTTTTATATTAAAATTATTCTAAAAGGTTTTTTTTTTTCAAATTACTTATGTATACATTATATGTTTACTTTGAGATTTTATCAATTTATCTGAGATATAATTATACAAAAGCGTGTTTTTTTTAAATTGTGTATTATCATTGGTTCTTGATAATTGTGCAAAATTTAAAATTAATCTGACCGTTTAGAACGTGAGCAAAAATCGAGTTCAAAGATTCCGTTACGTACTTATAAGAACGGTCAAGCTAATATAAGAATGGTAAAAAAACCTAAATCGTGAAAGGAAAAAAGAGGTATTTGATAAAAAAAACTTCCCTTGGTCTGGGATTTTGATTAGTAAGCGGTTCTCACTTTAATTATATATACCACAAAAGTGCTGTTTTTGTAAAGAAAGGAAATAACACTCAGATCTCACATCGACAACAAAGGAGCACCAGGATTCTTCGGTTGTGATATAGAAGGAGGCGTGTTCCACGTTGCAACGCAAATGCAAATCGACTCTATGAGGTTCACCTAGCAGGCGGGCTCCAAGATCCAGCACCTCTCTACTGGTCGGCAACTGATGATTCCAAGCAAAAGGAAGCACAGGCTCCACGTTCGGAACTATCACTGAATTCAACATTTTTTTTTTTTGCTTTATATTGTCGATATATCTCGTGCTTTTGAAGACAAAGTAGTTGGCATTAAAGTAAGCCACTCCAAATAGTGACTGACTTACTTTTATAAAAATTCAATTTAAATTTCAAGGAAAATTTTTTGGTGGTTAAATAACAAAATGAGAAGTAAATTTGAACCTAGCACTTTCCTTACTCTTATACCATGTCTTTTATTTTATAGCACATTATAAATACGAGTCATTTTAGTTTAGTTACAATAAATTTAAATTTTGGCATAGTGACGGTTTGATTTACTAAAATCCTCATAGCTTTGCGCATAGAAAAGTTTAAAAAAAATATTAGTTCTATCGAACAAATGTCAATCTACCAATTAGGAATTACCAAAATTTAGACAATAATAATAAAAATAAACCCTTAAAAATAAATAGAGAATAAATTTATAAGTGGTACAACTCTTGCAGAGTCCGACTGGGACGGTACTACTGCATTGCCAGATATTCTTCCGCTAAGCAGTAGTGTGTAAGCACTACTGTGTTCCGGTTTGAAAGGCAGTGATGCCAGTGAAATTACAGGGCAAAGAGATATACGCTTAGTCTGGTATTGCTGTTGTTGGGCAAGCGTAACGCTTACCATTAGGCGCACGACTTGCTTGTCTCGTCACTTTATCTAATAAGAAAAGAATAAATCAACAATTTGCGTAGTAAGGAGACGAGAAAGGGTGCCTGATATTGAAAGACACTCTTACCAATAGCACAGATTCTGCCAGTGTTTTGAATTAATTAAAACGCTCCTTATTATCCAGCTCTGTACTTCATTTACTAGAGACATAAGATACTCGTATCTGTGGCCAGTTCCCTTTATGCAAACATTGCCTTTCAAATAGGAATGAAGTTGTTTGTATATTAGTGTTTTACGGTAAAATTGGTAATGCTGTGGCATCCCGAGGTGGATTCTACTAAAAAGAGTTAGCTAGGGTCAGCTAGGTTACCATACAAATACATCAGAGTATGCCCAAAAGTGAGGCAGATTCTCTAATTACTTATTGTGAGTTTAGATTCGGTAAAAAAAATTAAACAATGAAAATAAGTATAACAAAAACTATAAAAGCTGTTACATAGACTTTACCGTCTAGCAACGGTGGCTGCATGTAGCATGCTATAGGCACAGTCACTGGATGGCCCAACGAGGTTCGAATCAACAATTCATCACGAAACGAACGAACGTCCCTGAAAGAAAGTATTTCTTAAAACTTAAAGCAAGCTTTAAATAAGCGCAGACCTTATTGACCAAGTATAACTTGTCAGCTGAAATATGTCATGTAAAATCTTGATATAATGTCTTTGTAGGAAAACGTGAGCAAAGGTTTAAAGGCGACTGAGCCTTATTTAACTAATAGTCACAACCATACACTACACACTACAAAAATTGCTTTGAATCGCTCAAGAAGTGAGCTTTCGGTTAGCGCACCAAGCAGAGGTAATACAAAAGAACTTAATAGTTTGCATTGTCACCAGTCTTTTGCAAGAGGTACTTTCTTGAACGTGCTGGACTATTTATACCAAAATATAGAGAAATAGTTAAAAATATATAAATTGAATGGTTAACCTGGGCTTAAAGCGAATTTTTAGTTCCAGCACGGATCCTGAAGTGAGTTTTGTCCCTTTATTATTCTGCAGTTCCACTAGCAGTTCTAACCGAGAAGGTGGCTGGATGGAGAGTCGTATTTCATATTTCGATATATTCACTATACGGATCCGACGCTAAAAAATAAAAGAAATTCTGTTTTATCTTAAACGCAATACTTTCTTGCATCGATTTATTATCAAATGACAATAAAATTTATTTTCAGGCGGAAGAATTCCAATTCAAGAGGTTGTGGCCTGGTGTCTTGTAACACATGTAACTTAGTGAGCACACGTAGTACGTAATTATTTATATGCTAGATATAAGCACTAGAACTCACAAACTTCAAACTCTATTACTCCAAAATTAATCACATGTACCCTTATGCTTGTGGTGAGAAAATAAATAATTTTATTATTAAAAGTAATATTATTTCCTAAACCTCCAAGCGAGAACAGTTTTTGCATTAATCTTGATGCCCTCTCGTCATCTTCTTAGTTGTAAGAATACTGTTGGATTTATATAAGTCTTGTTGTTCAATATAAACTTAAACGTTTGCTCCTACTTTTCCATCCTTAAAGACCGTAATTTGCGAGGCCTTTGATGTTGTGAATATTCATGGGCAGCGGTGACCACTTACCTTCAGGTGAGCTCGTTTATATCCTACCCCTGTAAACTCTGTTTGGCGGTTATAAAAGTTCCAGGTGTTTTTTTCTTGATAATAGGTGGATATAATTATTTTAATAAAAAACTTTAAACATAATAAAAAGTAAGAATTGTTAAAATTAAACTAATTTATTCCGTATAGAACATACTACAGACTCCATATCCGTACCGAGACAGATATATAGAGAGACTCAACGCCGCGAATTAAAAATCAAAATAGAAACGCGCTATAGTCTGTAAATAAGGTAAATATTCACAAAACTACAATTTATCATTAAATATACACTACATATAAACAATGATTACATAAATGTATCTGCAATTAAATGCAAATCATACTTTAAAATAATAAAAAAGTGCTTAAGCTAAAATTTAATGCTGACATATGTTGAATTTACGTAAAAAAGTTCTAACGATTTCAATAATTAATTTATCCCGAAAGCCATTATATTCAATATATGGAAAATATTAGTTTTATTTAAACAAATTTACTCATTTATTACTACAAAACACACTTTATATACTAATCCACTACTTTATATACGATTATCTTTTAATCACCATGTGCCATCTTCCAACGGTAAAGTTCACAAACTCGAGGTGTGTTGGTTCACAAAAAATGCATTGGGGAGATGGTTGCCAAGGGGGTAGCTGCGGCAGTGGTAGTGGAGGTAAAGTCGTGTGCTCGCCATAGCTATTAAATACATTTTTAATGATTTTTTTAATTAGTTTCTGATAAAGGGGTTCAGTGACGCGACGAGCGAGACGTGCGCCTAATGTTGAGCGACACGCCGTCCCATTGTTATAGAACTTGGCTCTGCCCTGCACTTGTCATCCAAAGATTTAAGATGTCTACTTTAATTACGCTGGAAACATTGTCCTTTAAACCGAAACTTAGTAGTGCTACCAACAATCCATAAAACAATAAGACTATAGGGCGTTAAGTATGGTACATCAGCAGCACCAACAACTGTAGGTATTCTTAAAAAAATAAAACTAAACCAACTTTAAAAAGTTTCATCAGTGTATAAACTTAAAAAAAAATAAACTTTAAAAAATTTCATCAGTGTGCTTATAGTAATCTCCAACTAGAATTTACAAATCCTTTCTACAGCAATTTTTACAATCCAATTAGACAATCAGAAGTTATGCAAATTCCCAAAAATGTCTTAATATCAATACCTAATAATAAAGATACACTTAGTATGCTTTGTTTCTGTGTGAATACTACGAAATCTCCATGGAACATAACATCTTTCGGTGAGATAGGCCCAGAGGAAAGAAATGTTTAATGGCCCGGTAATGTCAAACGAATAAATCTGTATCTAATGGTAAGAAAATCATACTGTATTTTCGAAGAAACATCAGCGTACACTCCTGAGATTACATTAGGAGAATTATGATTTAATGTTTACGTATTATAATCGCAAAAGCAATAAAAATTGTTTGTTTAATTTGAAGTGAAACTTACATTTTTGAACCTAAAATTCGACAAAAATGTATAAAGGAAGATTTAGGATTATTATATTTAGATTTGTAAAAATGTAGGCACAAAAATATAATTTTTGTGCCTACATTTTTACATTTAAATGGGGATATAATTTATTTTAACTGTACAAAATATTTTTTTGCAATTAATTCACTCGGTTTTTCACGGTTCATCGGTTAAAAACTACGAGTATAGAAAAGAGAGAAATAATTTTTTTGTAACGATATGGCGAACACTATTTTAATAAGGTTAGACACACTTCAATGTTAGTTAAAGAATCAGCTTTAAGTCAATGCAACTTTAACTGTCATTTATGTACTAGGTGTAATAGAACGTTTGGAAAATACAAAACGTTGATTTTAGATTTAAAATTTAACTCAAAAAATAAAGTCTTTTGTCAAATACAACTGTCTGTCATGAAAGACTAATAATAAAGCGATAAGACGGGGTGAGGTGGTTTCTAGATATTAGAAATTTATGTCAAAAACAAAACAATTCTAGGACTAAAAAATTTCTTTCTATCCAAATCAGAAACAAGCAAAATTCCTCAAGCTATAATGTTATACGATTACAACTTTACGTCATTAAATCTTGATGATCACTCTCATTTGCAAAATATGAGCTTAAATGATATTTATAATCAAATAATAGCCTAATATGGACGCTGCTGTCTCTAACAAGTGGCTAAAGATAGGTAATCTTTTCCCACAAACAGAAGGTATAATAGCAATTTAGGATCAGATCATTGACAAAAAGAATTATCGAAAATCAAACTGTATTATGACCGTGGAATACCTACTGATAAAACAGTCCATTGTAATAGGCCAGTAATACACCCCTTCGAATATTAATAATAATTTATTTCATACGGTTGTCGACATTCGTTTGTTACTAATAATTTAATAGCTTAACTTTAAAAATATTAGTATGATATAACAGAAAGACAATAAATAAAATAAAAATAATCAATTAATCACATTCAGATTCAAAAATATGATAAAAAATTAAGTAAGTAAGTTAAAAACTTTAGTGGCATAGTTGGCAGATCGATTTTGAAATAAACTAAACTGATACATCTTAACTCTCAGGTTGACAAATTCGGGGCAAAATCAAGCCGTTTCTGTGTTGTTATGTGCAGACGTTTTCTCGTCTTGGCAGTTGATATTCTAAAATAATAAACAACAAAAACTGATTATGTATACCTGACTGATTGTATTGTAAGACATTTGGAACGATTATTTGATTCTTGGTTGACTTTATAATTGTGTGATTCCAAACTTGGTGATTGTCCTTTAGTGACACTCGAAACTTGTGATTCTTTATTTAAAGTATTCGCAATCCATTGATACTTTTGATCTGCAATCATAATTTGTAACAATTACTAAGCGGGAAATTCGCATTACCGCATTGATCCACGAATTTGAGTTTTATGCTTTTGGAATTCAAATTGTAATGCATTGTTTTACAATAAAATTTACATATATTTTTTCCTACTTATAAATAGCACATTAAAAATTATAACAACGACGTCCTTATTAAATTGCAACTTAACTTTATTAAAATATGACAATAATATAATAAGTATTTATTATTTTATAATAT
>DWGO01000928.1:0-10641 GCA_018247635.1 Eurytides dolicaon deicoon | reverse complement strand
CTGTGTGGTTGTATGTTTTTATGGCAAAGCGTGACGCTTACCATCAGGCGCACGACTTCGTTTCGTCACGTTAAGTCGTAAGAAATGTACTCTAAGCATGACTCGTTATTCAATAGCCTGCTGTCTTAATAGGCTGGCCCCATTATTGTGGTTTAATAGAGAGCGATCTGGAAGAACTAGAACTAGAACTAGAACTAGTTCTCATAGTTTTTTGCGTTTCTTACAACGAAAGAGGCCATCTATAGGTGTTGACTATACGTCTGGAACATGTCTGGTGTTGTAAGTTTCCATATGCCGCAATTGACCCTTAGCATCATCGACCAAATTGCAAGTAAATAATTACCAGTTGTTGCAGTGGCGAGCGCATGCTCCTTCAAGCCTGCGTGGTAGAGCAGTACAGCTAACAGAGCGCGTCGCAACTCCTCGAGCGGGTGCTCCGGCGGGAAGTGGGGGGCGCAACCTTCTCTCCGTTCACACGCCCACCACAAATGTAACGCTAGAGGATCCTATAACACACAAAAGTAACTAATGACTACCCTGTTGGTGTAGCAGTTAGTGCTCTTGGCTGCTAAGCCGAAGGTAGTGGATTCGATTTCCAACCAGCACAAAATATTTCTGCGATGAGCATAAATAATTGTTCTGTATCCGGGTAACAACCAGACTATCTAAATAGTCAGATGACAGCATGTGAAATGTCTCGTGATATCTATTTATTTACTTGGCTCATTTATAAATTAAGAAAGAAAAAGAATTTTGTAGTAAAAGAGCAGGATATGCAAACAAACTTTGAAAGAAAAAGAGGTCTTATCAGTAAATAATAAATGATGGTACTCTTGCAGAGTTCGCCTTGGGCGGTACCACTGCATTGCCAGATATTCTGCCGCCAAGCAGTAGTGTTTAAGCACTGCTGTGTTCCAGTTTGAAGGGCTGTTGTGCTGAACGTAATTGCAGAACAAAGAAATAGATTGTCTTGTCTCCGGTTGACGGGCGAGGTTTGGTGGTGTGTTGTTACTGAAAAAAATAATTTTTGTGGTGGAAATTTACAAGGAGAGCATTTTCTAAGTGGATCTTTTGCAGTCTGCCTGAGGTGGTACCACTGCATTTCCAGTAATTCTGCCGCCAAGCAGTAATATGTAAGCATTACTGTGTTCCTGCTTAATTATTGGAAATAGAGATATAATATTTTTCTGTCGAGCGCAGCGCAGGGTTATGCTAAGCACGTTCTGTGAGGCACCGTGTTATTATGGGCAGGCGTCTCGCTTACCATCAGGCACAAGAATTGCTCGTCTCGTCACTTAATCTCCGTTTTGAAAGATATAAAGTGACGAAACGACCAAGTCGTGCGCTTGATGGTAAGGTTCACGAGTGCCCATAACCAAACAGTACGACGCAGAGCGTGTTTGACTCTGTGCTGCGGTCGTCACCCAGAGATATAAGATCTCTTTGTCCAGTAATTACGCTGGCAACATTACTCTTCAAACCGGAACATAGTAGCGCTTATGCTACTGCTTGGTGGCAGAATAACTGGCAGTGCATTGGTACCGCCTCAGTCGGACTCTGCAAAAGTCCTACCACTTAGAAATTACCATCTGAAAATAAAAGATAATATTTGATGACATGATATCATTGAAAATAAGTGTAGCTCGTGGTGGGGATGTACCAGGAGCGCATGACTCACGTGGAGCTTTGGCTCGGCGAGGGCGTAGAGGAGGGCGTCGGCGCGGGCGGGTGCGGGGCCGACGTTGAGGCGGGGCGGGCGGCAGGTGCGCGGCGTCGGGGCTTCCCCCGCGGGACTGTTGCCGCCCGTCGACGAACCGCTGCGCGCCTCCGATTTTTCCTCCTCGAACGGATTCGTCAGTTGCGACACCTTTGTAATGGAAATCAAATCAAAATATCCTTATTTAAATAGGCCTATGTATGTAGTATGCACTTTCGTCATTCTTACATGTAAGTTCGCGTGGATTCTACTATCGGCTCGTAATGCAGTTCTGCTGAGAAGAGCCGGCAAGAAACTCAACAGTTGCTCTTTTAAAATACTATTACAATGTTCAATTGTACAATTGATTAGCTATCCCACATAGGAGTCAATTAACTTAATTCCATACATTTTGATCTACCAGAAACTCTTGGACGGCGTAGTATGCTTTTTGTAACAAGATATTTTTAATGTTAGTTTTAAAAGGTCCAAGATTCAAGACAACTTGCGGAATCTTATTATATACGCGTACACTCAGACCCATAAAGAATACAGCATATGGTGCTCTGTTGTTATGGGCAAGTGTGTCGCTTACCGTGAGGCTTACGACATCCCCTACCTTCTTAACAATATTATTCAGGATGTTAAAATCTGTTTCTCTTACCTTGCCTTTTATATTCTGTGCCAAACCATTTTTCTTTGGCGTCGTAATTCACGGGAGTGGCGTACTTGTTGGAGAGGATCATTATGTTCGCCGTATCGGCGCTCATGCAGTCCAATAGTTCCGTAATACCCTGAACGAAGTAGAATATAATAAATGAATACGCTTTATTAACAAGATATGATAAAAAAAACTTATTTAAAACTAAGAGACACGATGAGCGGCCTTATTTCAAACTCTTCCAATAGACAGACGTATTAAATTTAAAGATTACTATTTTACTTATTGATTTATAGATATAGAAATAAAATAATTAATTTGTAGAAGTTGTATAGCCAGCCATTGGTGGGGCTGTAAACTTCGAAACCACCTAAAAGACGCCAACAGGTCTTTTGTACGAGTATAATGGAATCTACGTCTGCCGGCGAGCTTCCGTCCCATCACGCTGCTACCGCACGTAGCTAAGCTCGACAGAGTGTGGAACGTGGGCCTGCTATATAAGTTGTTCTACAAGACTCAAATCCGTGCGCGCTCGTGCCGCTAGTAACATCCTTTCTTGAGGGACGGAGATTCGTCGTGAACGTCAAGGGAGCATCGTACGATGTATCCGAGCCGGTGTTCCCCAAGGTAGCCGTCTATCACCACACCTGTTTGCGGTGTATACTAATGACATTCCCACGTTAGAGCAGGACACTCCCGATAGGGATGAGATGGGATGTGCTGTTAGCCTTTTATAAGGACGATAGCGTGTACTTCACGTCTTCACGCAAGGCGGCGACTGCGGCGAGGAAAATGCAGCGCAATTGGACTTGTTGCCTAAGTGGCTGAACAAGTGGCGGATGTCGATTATTGTTGACAAGACGTCCGCCATTTGCATCAGGCGAGTCAAGTACCCACCTACGATTGAGGTCAGGCGATTAAATACGAAACCACCATCCGGTACCTTGGATGCTCGATAGACCACTCGCTACGAATGGTGCTTCAGGTGAACCACTGTGCCAAAGCAGCTAGAGCGGTCTTAGTCCTGGCATCCAAGCTACTGGCAAAGACCAAATTAGGCGTTTATAAGATCTACATCCGGTCTCGCCTGACCTACGCAACTCCTGTGTGGTACGGTCTCGACTCCGCCGCGCAGAAGCGTAGGATTCAGGCGCAGCAAATCCTCGCCATTCGATTATCGTGGGAGCAGGGCGTTACGTCAGGAATTACGTGATAGCCCAGGACCTAATGGTCCAATCTGTCGAGGAGTGTATGGTCCGTCTCGCGTGTCGTTTACACGACCGCGCTGACAACGGACTACATGCACATAAAGGAATTAGCTCCGCTTCACACCCGTTCATCTGACGAATTATTTTCTAGAATATTAGTTGGATTAATAAGCGAGTGAATAAATAGTGAGGTTACCTGTGGATCATATTTATAGTAAAGCCTGTCTCCTGTGATGTAATGCTCCGGTGGGAAGAAGTGCATGTTCTCTGCTAATGTCTCCACGTAGTCAGCTGGCTGAGACTCCGATTCGAAACGGAAACTCGTCTCTTCTATGGTCTGATGAAAGAAAATGAAAACATAAAAAGCCGTTCCACAGGTTCCATAACAGAGAAATAAATATTATTTAATATAATTAGACTTCATAATCCAGCACTTGTATGATTTGGCAAGGTCAAAATTTGTTAAATAACAAACCTAGTTAAACAATTAAATCGAGTTTGATTTATTTCTAATATTATAAGGCTCTAAAAATAAGAAAAATATGGAATTTATAAGAAATGACAAATGTTACACAATGAAAAAAAACTTTTTATTTTATCAATGACGATATAGAATGGTTGGCTATGGAGTTGGAAGAAGCAACGAGCAAATCTAATCTCGTAAGAGACGCATCTGCCCATAACAGCTTAGTGAAAACCTTCTTGGCCCTGCCCTGCCCTCGTTCGGAAATTTAGGAATTAAAAAGTTACTCGCCACCCATTACTAGCGCTAGCAACTTTGCCTTTCAAATCGATACACATTATTGTTTGGCGGTACAATAGCTATCAATCCAGTGCATGACTACCCCATGTCAATACAGTGGATTGATAGCCATTTTATAAGAAAAAAAAAAGAGTATTGTTTTGGTTGTTTTATATTACATTTCATTAAATAACATTTGCATAGACGAAGTAGTATTTACATATTTACAATATTTTAAGTAATATGAAAAAATGATCGAAATACCTAGTTCTAGTTTGGCAGGAACTAGTTCTTTCCGAAAACAATTGTCGTATAGCGAGCGAATTTAGAGGGGTGTATCCCCGCGCACACGTATCGTAAGCAAGGATATTTATTGTAGACAATCAATTTTTCTCTTTATTCATTGCTTGATTAAATAATCTGGACAACTTTAAGCAAATAGGAGGAATTTTGAATTTGAACGCAGTTTTAATTTGATTTAATTGTTATTTTGTTGTAAAAAGTAAAATGAATACGAAATATGTCAGAAATCAATTAATTTTGAAAAAACTTAAGCAAAAGAAAAAGGAATCATAAAAATCCGACATATTTTCTAGAACGTAAAACACTAATATGTTTAATACATACATGTTTAGTGTGAAAAACATAAATGCACGTAAAAACAAACATGAACTTCCCACCCCAGAAAATAAATTTCGTTGTTTTGAAAAATATTGTTACCAAACTTTGAAATAAAAATGTTATATATTATTTACCAAAATCAAATCAAGATCTGTCGATCGCGCTATAATTTTTACTCGGCGTCAAACTATACTCACGTGATGCGCAGAGCTCCGAGAAATACGTCCACCCTCTGAAACGCTTTGGGGCGTCTCAGAGGGTATATGCCGACTGATCTGAAACTGTTTATGCTCACGGTTTCAGAGCAATTTAAAAAAAATCATAGCAAATTTAATAAAATTGTATAAGCTAAATAGTAAAGAGAAGTTTTGAGAGTATATATCCTTCTATACAACACATTTATATTTTTTAAGAAAATTATGTGATTTACTAGACAATTTAATGAAATTAGCAGAAGCTTTTTCTTGTTAATTGAGCTTTTTTATTTTTGATTTTTTATAAAAGTTCTGAGCGAATAATTAAAAAAAGACTCTGTCCATTCCCTTTAAGAAGATATATACAATTAGATAAGATTGTTTATTTGTAAAACATATAAGTGGTTTTAAATATATTGATCTTCGAAATGACCTCTGTTAAAGAAATATTGAAAACTCTGACAGTTGACAGCGCCACAGTCAACATCGTCTCTGTGTATAAAATTGTGAATAAATGTTTTAACTGAATTATTTGCTGTGAAAAACATATTGGTGCATGAACAAAAACACTATTTATCCATAAAAATACTTGTAATATGAAATTCAGTGCAATTTGGACATAAAACAACAATAAATACGTGAGTGTTCATCTCTAATATTTAACACATATAGTGCTAAAAATCGCTGAAAACTTATAAAAACAGTGTTATAAACTGAATCTCAGACTTTTAATTAAATCAATAATCTAACGTGAATGTAAAATATAGAAAAACAAACAACAATTGAAATTTCGTAACGATTTTAAAAATACCTACTTTAGACCCAAAATTAATAAACTCTTCGACATTAAAGAAACTAAGATATAATTCCAATATCCATTACAAATGAATAAATAGAACAATAGATACAGTGTTTTTCTTACAATCTGGATGTTGTGATTTTGCATATATTTAGAAACTTTGTACATCTCTGTAAAGCAAAAATTTAATATTACAACGACATCCATATCAACTGTCAATAACTAAATAGATGCCTATTGATACCACGGGTTGTAATTAAAAAAATAGTCAATAGAGGGAGATATTGGTACAAAAAATGGAAAAAAATAATATCACTTTAAGAAGACACCAAATAGCAAGATCAAAATCCCTCGACCCCCTGGATAGAAACAGTTCTCTCAGTCCGATGTCATGTGATGATATATTGGAAAAAAGCTTTGACATATCAACTAATATGTGCTCTGGGCATATTGAGGATATGAAGGTGGAAATACTACAATTAAAGTCCAGCCTGGACTCTACGCAGCAGGAATTGGAGAATGTAATTATAGAGAATATTCACTTGAAAAAACAAATTCAGGGAATGAAACAACCAAACAGTGTACATACTTTAATACTGCAGTTCTCTGAGTACTGTTTTCTTTTCTTTTTGTGTGTGTCTTGTTTAATTAATTAGTTTTAGTTATAATGCGTCCTAACTCTCAACACTTATGTAAATGTTGTACATGCCTGTAATTGGTACACATACGGAGTATCCGTTATATCGTAATAAATTGTTTAAAATGTGATGTATGTTGTGCTGTTGGCGTATCTTAAAATAAATAAATAAAAAAATACCGTTGGCAAATTAATTGTGTGCATATTGAAGCAACGGTGAAAATTGTTTTGAAAAGAAAACACACGAGTGTCAAGTTGAATAGAGGTATGGGAAGATATCACTCCTCTAAGTCCCAGTCCGTTGGTTGATAAACAAACTTAGGGAGCAAACATCGCAGTACCGTAGTCTTGCGCAACGAACCTATAAACCGCCGACGTATGCGTTCGAAAAGTTAGCGCCTTTCCCATAAAAGTATGGCCCGTTGCTTTTCGTTACGATGTTCGTTATGTTTCCTAACGGTTGGTGTCGCCATCTTGTTAAATTGAAAAGCTACCGATTTATGGCG
Organism: Eurytides dolicaon deicoon; assembly: GCA_018247635.1. Lineage (NCBI taxonomy): Eukaryota > Metazoa > Arthropoda > Insecta > Lepidoptera > Papilionidae > Eurytides > Eurytides dolicaon. Next base: position 3,577 of record DWGO01000928.1, on the reverse strand, counting down.
GGAATTTTTGACAGAATGACAATTGAGACTGATGAGTATATAATTAAGAACAGAAAAATAACAATTTAAGTCTAAAGAAATCTAGGCGTATATTCGGATTTTCATGAACGGACTGCATTATTCTACATTTTACAGTACGTTCTATATAAATCATAAATAAAAATAAATATCACACTCATTTTCTATTTAGAAGCATTTCAACAGTGAATTAAAATAATAATTCATATAATATAAACAAAGCAAACAAAACGGTGTGTGGATAATCGTGAAATTATCGGATTAATTTTGAAATTGCAATAGTTGTGTTGAATATTTCTTTATTTCCTCCCCTCGTCATTTATCTGTTGAGCGGCTACCGTGCTAAAGCTTTCGTTTATTATCTGTGGCCTTTAATCTGTTGAGTCTGTTGGCGGTTTATTTATTGGTGAAATTATATTCTTATATTTATTATAAATTTCTTATTATATTATATTTATTATAATTTTATTTTATGGTCACTATGATTAAAATATAGGAAAGTGTTTAGTATCATAAAATAATTTAAAATATGTATTTCATTTAATTAATAGTGTTCAGGTAAGGATTTTTGTTATCCTGTATTCGTTTATGTAGTTACAAGCTATGACATATTTATGATTTATTTTAATAATTCTAGAATAGTCTACAGTTATTTCTGCTCCTTCGATGTGACTTACTTTTTGTAGAGTAAAAATGGGAAATTGATATAATACAAGATATTTATGGAATAAATTGATTGTGAATATGTCTCGATATATCTCAATTATAATTACAAGTAATTACTAATACATTGTTCGCTTCGCGAACCGCGCCGGCACGGTACTAGGACTCGAAGGCACGCTTGGCAAAGAACTGACTAAAAATATAAAGTAATAGAACTAGTATTTTTTTAATTGGTATGACTCTTACATAGTCCAACTAGGGCGGTACCTCTGCATTGCCAGTTATTATGCCGCCAAGAAGTAGTGTGCAAATACTGCCGTATTCTGGTTTGAAGGGCAATGATGTTAGCGTAATTACTGGGAAAAGAGATAGAGCATCCTATATCTCTGGGTGAAGAGCGCAGCACAGAGACAAACACGTTCTGTGTGGTCCCGTGTTGTTACGGTCAGGCATGCTGCTTACTATCAGGCGCACAACTTGCTCGTCTCGTCCCTTTATCTCGTAAAAAAAAAATATTTTAATTATATTAATAATTATTGATCGAGTATCTCCACTCTATAAGCTTTCTATGTCTTGAAGATATGTAGCTATTATTACGTGGAACAGAGGACTTATGTGTCTATTTCTAAAAGCATTATTAGCTTGATACTAATAAAATTGGTATTTAATAATTGATATCACCCCGATTGTATGTTTAAGTGATGAGTATACGTGAAGTGGTAGGGCACTTTTGCAGTAAGACTGGGGTGGTACTGTTACGCGGGTTCCCATAGGAAGCTTTTAAAAAAAAAACTATTTTTTTTAAATCTTTAATAAAAGGATTTATTATGAACACTCACAAAGAACACTTACAAATAGTAAAAGGAATATATTAAAAACACAGATTTAAGAGACGTGTGGCTAGTACGATTAACCTGAGCAGACTCTGCCTGCGAGGGCCGGACTTATGGTTTTATAGATTAAAGATGCTGATATATTATATCATACAGCATTTTAGGGTGCACGCGCCAGGCAATACTGTGTTCCGGTTTGAAGGTAAATGTTCTCTGCGTAATTACATCTTATATCCGACGAACACAGCGCAGGGCCAAGCAATTCTTTTATGTCGATAACCATTAGGCAGACAACTCGGTCTCCTCGTTATTTCATCTTATCAAATAAAAAAAAAATGTATAATAATTATGAAAAGAGATCAAAAAACATCACGGGACATATGATAGTGCATAATTGTTTGTACATTCACTCTTTCTTTACTCTCATAGTCCGGTGGCACGAATACCAAATGTAATTGAAGATATCATAAGGCATCAAGGTTTTACAAGTGGTAGGACTCTTGCAGAGTCTTACTGGGGAGGTATACTGCATTGCCATATTCTGTCACTACGTGTACCGATTTGCAGGGCAATGATGCCAGTGCAATTACAGAGCAAAGAGATAGACCATCTTATCTCTCTGGGTGACGAGCAGAGCACAGAGCTAAAAACGGTCTGTGACAGTACATGCGTGACGCTTACCATCACGCCCACGACTTGCTCGTCTCGTTACTTTATCTCATAAAAAATCATCTAGGGCAGTGAAATTAAATCGACCTCATAGTAACTACTAGTCCAAACTGACAACTAGCTGGAGCCGACTATTTACAAGCTCATGAAAAGCACTGATCATCTTACCCACGAGGTAACATTGACATTGGATAGTTGATTGACTAGCCAGTTAATCTATCTTTTCTTTCCTTTTCCTTTTCAGTCGGAAGACGTCCACCGATGAACATAGGGAGCTGCCAAAGACTTCCAACGTAAACGATCCTGCGCGATTTGCATCATCTGGCGTCCAGCAACCTTCACCTGGTCATCTGAACATCTAGTGGTGGGACGTCGTCGTCTTCCGGCCCATGGTTGCCATTCGAGAACCTTTCTTCTCCAACGGTTATCGGTTCGTCGAGCTATATGGCCTGCCCGCTCCCACTTCAGAGAGCTTATCTTGAGAGCTATGCCAGTAACCTTGGTTCTTCTATCTAAAAATTCAAATTTTAATTTGCTAATTAAGTGTACAAAAGGTCTTATACATTATGGGATACTTACAACTTAATTACTCTTTTCGAGCGCTGCAAATTGGCATATTTGGGCTTAAATATAATACGAATAATAAAATAATAATAGAAAAAAAATAACAAATAATATGACTAATAAGAAAAACTAATATTATAAACATAGCAATCACAGTCAAAGTGGTAATAATGGGGAAATAATTTGTGATCATGATATTGATATTATTTTATTACATATTATATTATCTATCTATTAATGTATTATCTATGAGTAATCTATCTGTCTATCTATTTCTTTTTATTTACAAAAAGCGCTGCTCCTGTTGTAAGATACTATCTTGTGTATTTCCATCGTAATTACTGAGCATAGAGAACATCTTAAATCTTTGGGTGACCAGCGCAGTGCACGGCCAATTACTTTATCTCTTTCAAAAAATCAAATTTCACATGGATAAATAGCAATTTAGACTGCAACCTTTGGTTAGGCTTCCCTGTCTAATTCTATTTGAGACAAAGTCCTACTTCCATCAATGGGATCCTTGGATAGTCGTGCTCCTTTATTAGTCGAATTGTCCATCTTGCTTGCTCGTCCGTACACTCTACACACACTAGTAGGGATCACATTAATGTACAAAACATTGTAGGGAGAATTCGACTTCGAGCACGGCGACATACTCGTACCGCGAACGTTCACAACACCCGGGTTTCGGGGGCAGTTCTTACCGCCTCAACCTACTAATTGATATTCATACAGTCGAAGGCCGTCGCGGTTTCGGTCCGGTTCGGTCCTATTCTGTTATTATATACGGATGTCTTTATGCGTGACCCTGCAGGACGTGGGGTCAATCC
>DWGO01000927.1:0-10642 GCA_018247635.1 Eurytides dolicaon deicoon | reverse complement strand
TATATATATAGAACTCTTATAGCGATCGACTGGGGCGGTACCACTGCATTGCCAGATATTTTGCAGGCAAGCATTTGTGTGTAAGCACTACTGTTCCGGTTTGAAAGGCAATGATGCCAGTGAAACTACAGGGCAAAGAGATTGACCATCTACTATCTCTGGGTGACGAGAAAAGCACAGAGCCAAGCCCACTCTGTTTGGTATTGTGTTATTATGGGTAGGCGTGACGTTTACCAACAGGCGCATGACTTGCTCCTCTCTTCACTTATATCTCGTAAAAAAACATACATTATCGTATGTTATTATTCGACCTTTCTCAATCTTAACGCTTTATTTTTTGAGAAAAGAACAAAGGCAAATGAACATGAACATGTTTTGTCATTTCTGTCATCAATAGACAATATTTGTATTTGTCAAACTTTTATTATATTGTCTAGATTACCTTATTCACTGGAATAGTATGGATAAACATTATTACTTTATTGGTTTTTATTGGAGCCCTGTTTTTTTCAAGGGGGAGTTTTGTATTCGTAAAAAAGTAGGACTGCGAAATATATAATAGGAGTTTTTTTTTCTAAGTGGTAAGACTCTTGTAGAGTCCGACGGGAACGGTACCTATGTATTACAAGATAGTCTGCCGCCAAGCAGTAGTGTGTAAGCACTACTATGTTCTGGTTTGAAGGTAATGATTCCAGGGATATTACAGCGCAAAGAGATTGACTATTTAATATCTCTAGGTGACGAGCGCAGCATAGAGTCAAGCGCGTTCTGTGTGGTACTGTGTTATTATGGGCAGGCGTGACGTTTACCATGAGGCGCAAGACTTGCTCGTCTCGTCACTTTATCTCGTAAAAAATCACGTTTCACTGCTCACCTAATTCTCAAATATTACAAAAGGTAAGCCGTGATAGACATAACTCCTGCCGTATACCCATCTGCCACAATGTAAGGCTACGATTTTATACGCGTCATAAATTCGAAAACGAGAAAACTATCAACAGTTAAACTAGGCCATAATATATTTATAACATATCTTTCGAGAAGGATCACAATAAAACTCCTTGCGAGCTCGCGGTGTGAGTTAAGTTATCAGAGAGACAACGTACGTTACCTCTGTAAATCTAAGGAATTTCTCAAAAGAAATAGAATTCCTCGCTGGCCAGAAATAATTGGTATCAGAGTAATCGTATTACGGCAACATATTGATAGCAAAATTACAGGGCAAAGAGATAGACCATCTAATATCTCTGGGTGACGAGCGCAACACAGAGCCAAGCACACTCTGTGTCGTACTGTATTGTTATGGGCAGGCGTGACGTTTACCATCAGGTGCACGACTTGCTCGTCTCGTTACTTTATCTCGTAAAAAAAATCATATTAATATGTACTGGTAAATATTATTTTGGAATTTGTGCAAGTCGTATATTCGTATATATAGTCGTAAATGAGCCGTAGTAGCTCAGTGATCGCTCGCTTTTAATTCAACGTACTCGAGATACTTGAGTTCAAAACCCGCTGCCAGCATTAATGAGTTTGTTAATTTTTAATTAAAAATTATAAGCGCTGAATTGCCACGTGCTTAGTGGGGAAGGAATACATTATTGAAGAAACATTAAAAAAAGATTCTTAGGTATGTGAAGTCCGCCAATACGCACTGGGGCAGGGTGGCAGTCTGTGCCCTCATATCCTCTGTACAGAGACGGCCTGTGCCCAGCAGTGGGACGTACATATATGTGTAGTCTGTTACTTTCTTACTTTCTTTACTCGCAATAGTTCCATTTGCGAGTCAAGAAAGCAACTCCGCAAGTATAGATCTGGCTTTCCTTCTTATTGGGGTGTAATGAAAAATAGAGTTAATATAAATAATGTAAAATCGTCTGGATCTCCATTAAGGATGGGTGTTCCACAGGGATCTATTCTTTTTATTCTTACTTTACATTAACGATTTACCGTTTTTTGTAAGTAATTTATGTGGCATTATACTGTTTACTGATGACACCTTTCTTATTTTTTAAAGTGGGGCGTAATAGATCTAATTATAATGATATAAACAGCGCTTTGTCACTTATATTACGTTGGTTTGAAGCTAATAACTTGATGCTAAATGCCAAGAAAACCAAATGTATTGAATTTACCCTACCAAACTTAAAAATCCAAAATTATACCTTGCCCCTTCACAATAAAGAACTCCATCAAAGTAACTCTACAGTTTTCTTAACTTTAGATAAGAAACTCCAGTAAACTCAGCTCTGCCGTCTTCTGCCGGCGATTTGGAAAGTAAGACAACTGGCTGGTTTTAATACTGCCAGATTAGTTTATTTTAGTAGTGTACGATTCAAAAGTGCTCGTAAAAGCCTACTTGAACAAAGAAATTTTTGAATTTTAATTTGAATATGAATTAAATAGCAGTAGCTGCTATTTCATTCATGTTCCTCATTACACCCCAATCAGTATTGCCGATCTGCCTTTGAATTTAAGACATGTGTGTTTGTGTTTTGTGTCCATGTAGTATATAGGCTCTATACATTCTGTTTTGAATGTCAGCTGTGATAAAGTCGTCACTGTGCAGTAATGGTAGTTTAATGAGTCCGGTTGGCAGTTATTCTACCACCAAGCACTACTGTATTCCTCTTCGAAGGGCAATGTTGTCAGTGCAATTACATGCATAGAGATATAGCTCTTAAATCTCTGGGTGACGATTGCAGCGGAGGTCCAAGCAAGTGCTGTATGGCATTGTGTTGTTGGGGGCAGGCGTGTCGCTTATCATCAGGTGCTCATCTCGTAACATCCCCAAAAAGAAAAAAAATGTTCCGTTTTGAATGTTATATCAACGCATACGTGTTGGCAGCTTGATCGTCGATCCACTGCTATGTAGGAAACATCCACATTTCCCTATTACGGCAACGGTTGCGTACGACAAACGTCTATCGCTTACACAACGTACGGTTCGGTGTCTCGTTGCGGTACGGTTACGCAATGTCAATAGAAATAGAGTTATAGCAACGCGCTTCCTATTGTATATGACGCAATTCTAATGATAGTGTTGACGTTCCTCTAAATTTGGTATACAGGTCAATGTATCAATGCTGTGGCGGTTCGTAACACATTGGTTATGAGGCATGAGACGAGCAAGTCGTGCGCTTGGTAAGCGACACGCCTGCCCCTAATAATACAGTGCGACACAGAACGTGCTTGGCTCTGTGCTACGCTCGTCACCCAGAGATATAAGTAGTCTATCTCTTTGCCCTGTACCTACGCTGGTAAACTGTGCGTCATGATAAAGATGTACAAAATATCGCTGCAACTATTAATATATAAATTAAAATTTAGCACGTTTCGAAAAACCTGAAGAAATCTGTAATTAGGTTCATTTAATAATAACAAGTATTCGCGTAAATAGGGCAAAACAAATCGTCCGCGGTATACCGGTAATTTAAATTTAAATTATAAGCATAATTTAAATTTAAATAAGCTTCGTATGACTCAAGTTATATCTACGTTATATAAGTGACTCCACAGATGTGTGGACCAGAAGCAATAGACAACTAATAAGAAACCTTGTATAATAAAGTGTGTCGTGAAATACCACGTAAAATACTAGAAGTGAATATAGTTTTTTTTTACCTGATAAAGTATCGGGACGAGCAGGTCGTACGCCTGATGGTAAGCGTCACGCCTGCCCATAACAACACAGTAGCACTGCTGGGTGGCAGAATATCTGACAATGCAGTGGTACCGCCCCAGTCCTACTACTTATGAAAAACTCCATAAACTATTTAGTATAATTAAAAAACCTTTTAAAGTTATAATTTTGATTTGTTTGTTAATCTTGTATGTTATTGTTTTTCGGAGCTTTAAAAACCACCTAACATTGACAAGTTAAACTTGTTTTGAATACCGTAAGGAAAGACTTATTTTATTTTTCCTTTTAGCATTAAAATCACCCACGCTGACCCGTCACAGAATTGGCGACGGCTTACAAACAATTTATTTCGTACGAACGAAGTCGTTGCGAAAGAAGAAATAATATAATACATGTTACGAAACGATCGACCAAATGGCCTTGATTCGGCATAAAAAGGTATTAATGTTTCCTCAGAGGTAACTTTTTAAATTTAATGAATAGTAATTCAGTGGGCGAGCGTCAGTGTGATGGCGCGAAATGCAAAAGACGTAACATCAACGTCAAATAAAAATGTAATTGTACCCAGTTTATCATTGGTAAAACGGCATTATTGTCTGGTACTTTTTTGTTAATAAATAATTAAATAGTTACATCATTTGCGAGCAATTAAGGCATGATTAGCAATTTTTACAGGTGGTAGGACTCTTGCAGTGTCCGACTGAGGCGTTACCACTGCATTACCAGATATTCTGCCGCCGGTTTGAGGGGCAATGATGCTAGTGCAATTACAGGGCAAAGAGATTGACCATTTAATATTTCTGGGCGACGAGCGCAGCACAGAGCTAAACACGTTCTGTGTTCCTGTGGCAAGCGTACCGCTTACCATCAGGCTTACGACTTGCTCATCTCGTCAGTTTTTTGCGAAAAAAAAATAATTGAAATATAAATAAGTTTCCGCCAAAAAATTTAAAAACATAAATAAGTTCAAAAACAAAAGCCAAAAAAGTGCAAAGTTCACATTTATAAGTCAACCATTGGATGGTAATAAATTGTATATTATAAAAAGTAGTTTATTGTAAATGTGAGGCATATTTAGTGGTCGTGGACGAATATATGCTGATGATGATTGTAAATATTTTAGAAATATATATTAAAGCAAGATTATTGCACTTTGTATTATCCATAACATGTTATGCAATGAAATGTTTTGAATGAATTTTCTTAATACTAGATAATAATATTTTGACATTTATCTTCTGTATCCGCATTTAAGCATTGCACATTACGCACGACTTTAGTGTAGTTAAGTCAGAAGTGACGTCAATAGACTAACCTGTTAGTATAGCAGTTAGTACTCTTGACTGCAAAGCTTAAGGTCGTGAGTTGGATTCCCACCCAGGATAAAATACTTCTGCGATGAGAATTTGTTTTATGTGTGGGTTTTGTGTCTAAATAGTAATTAATAAAAATATATGTTTATGTACGACTGGGGCGGTACCACTGCATTGCCAGATATTCTGCCGCTAAGCAGTTGTGTTTAAGTGCAATTGTGTTCCGGTTTGAAGGGCAATGATGCCAAAGAAATTACGGGGCAAAGAGATAGACCATCTAATATCTCTGGGTGACGAGCGTCACACAGAGCCAATACGCTCTGTATGGTACTGTCTAGTTATGAGCAGGTGTGACGCTTACCGTCAGGCGTGACTATACGACTTGCTCGTCTCGTCCCTTTATCTCTTACAAAAAACCTAAACGAGGTATTAACTATTTGTGTCAGACAATATTTAAATATCTATACGTAGCCAAAGAGAGATGCACCTTTACGTGTATGTCAACGTTGTAAGCAAGGATATCTCCTTATCCTCGGTGAAAGTTTCGTCTCCTAACCGACAAGAGAAAGCCGCATGAATAGGTAAACTAGCTAGCTAACTTTGCAATATCTCCGGTTGGCCCTTCGACAAACTCATCTGCAAACCGGTACGTTTTATGTTAATGGAAATATGTCACGAACAAGCATTAGCTACGAAGCTTCACTATAATATTTATTATTGAAAAGCCGATAAATATGTACCACTTTTGTCCATAATTGAATTTAGAATTTATATATTTATATAAGGATATTTTTTTTATAAAATATCGCATTATATATATACCTATGTTTACGAAGAAACGAACGCGAATATATAGAAAACTGAAGTCTTATGATATCCTTTTTTTCTTTTCTGCCGTATAAAATATTTTATGGAAGCCCATGAATGTTATCGATCGCTTAATAGTTTAAATTCGATCATTATATAGTGTTTCTAATGTGATATTTATGATTTTACAAATTACTTGTTTGACATTGGTTTTAAACCAATAAATACATAAACAAAGAACATTTCCTTCAAATATGATTTTTTTATTAAAGTGACGAGACGAGCAAGTCATGCGCCTGATGGCAAGCAACACGCCTGCCCATAACAACAGTGCCTACACACAACCTTCATTGCCTTGCGCTGCACTCGTCATTCAGAGATGTAAGATGTTCTATATAGTGTAATGATTTTATGTTTTTATAACAAACATCATATTAAATAAATATATATAATTAAATCTCACACCCACACACACCTCTCAATACATATTTCATCATCCTCTGTACACGCTATAATCTGTAAAAGGAGACTAAAGTTTTCTCGATATCACTTGTGCATTTTATCATGTCCTAAATAATGAAATGCCCTGAGAGTTGTGTATTGAACAAGAAAGCGTCAACCGATATGATGATACATAAATATAGAAATTGTCAGCACGAAGAAACTCAGGCTTACATTGCTGCCCTACTTACTCACAAAACTAGCTCGTCAGCTATGATCGAATGATATTCGGATCATGATTTAAAGATACAAGACGAGCGCCAATAGGTAAATAAATAAATATCAGAGGACATCTCACACACTGCCATCTGGTCCCAAAATAGGCAAAGCCCATACTACGGTAACTAAACAACTGATATACATACATATATTTTAAATACATACTTTTGTATATATAGTCAACGCCCAGACATAGAACAAATATCTCTGCTCATCACAGAAATATTTAGTCATGGGTGGGAATCGATCCCACTGCCTTTGGCTTTGCAGTCAGAAGCACTAACCACTACACTAACAGGCTAGTCGTGATACATGGTAAAAAAACTGGCGTTACATAACCCTCTATTACACTAACTGCCCAACGAAATCTAAACGTCGTCCAAGAGCTCGGGGGTTCAACGAACCTGTTCCGAAACGGCCAGAGCGGTGACCGCTGATCAAAAGTGAAAGCGACGCATTGCTCGAACGTGGTCTGACATGCGGCTGAGTGGTTAGATAGCGCGTGAGAAGAAACGGAGCACGGCCAGTGGAGGTGGAGTGTTCACGCAGAGGAAAGCAAATTTTTCGATAGAAACTCCCTCGCTTGTCACACTCCATGACTTCCTTTAAGCATTCCGAGGTTTCGTCACAAAGATGATCGGTCAAGTTCCGAATGCTTTCCTGACGCTAGAACTGTGTAACCTTCTTAACTTTCCTGCGTATTCTAATTCAAATTTATTAATTTTTTTACGAGATAAAGTGACGAGACGAGCAAGTCGTGCGCCTGATGAAAAGCATCACGCCTGCCCATAATAACACAGTACCACAGAGTGTGCTTGGTTCTATGCTGCGCTCGTCACCCAGAGATATTAGATGGTCTATCTCTTTGCCCTGTAATTTCTTTGACATCATTTCCCTTCAAACCGGAACACAGTAGTGCTTCCACACTACTGCTTGGCGGCAGAATATCTGGCAATGCAGTGGTACCGCCCCCGTCGGACTATGCAGGAGTCCTACCACTTAGAAATCTTTATTGTAGTCATCATAGAAGAATTACAAAGAACAGACAGGCCTTGCGGAAGTCTCTCTCAGTCAAGCCGGACTATAAATACAAATTTAATAAAGCAGAAGGTCCAGATTAGAAAAAATATTGTTGCACCTATTCACCATTAGTGTATATTATAATATAAGCTGTGCTAGAATGCAGTTATGTTTCTGTAAATGTGTCAAGTGAAATTAAAAAAAAAACATAATATTATTTGCTTTGTTTTTTAAAGTTTCACGAATTTTCATGCGGTCTATGAATTATAAAAAAGGAAGATGTTGGAGTCCATATAGGGCGTTTGTTAATCCAAATTCAATTTCATAATGCCTAAAGTCAAATATGGCTATACTCAAATCGATGATACAATGTTGTATAGAAAGGAAACCATTGACCATCACTGACCTTCGCAACAGGCATCATCAAATTGTTAAATGTAGAACGTAAAAAATTAAATAAAGGCATACTTAAACACTAAAGCGTTTCGTCCGGCTTCGAAGCGATGCTTTTTATTGCCGATTGCACACAATTGACACACTTCCTTATTCCTGAACTGGCCCCGAACGATACTCGTTCTAGATCTACTAGGAACCGACATTTTGACGGAATTAATACTTACATTGTCCGTTCGCGTGGGTATATTTTTTTTATATATTTCCAAAACAAGGAACCGCAACGAAATCGACCGGTTTCGGATAAATTATTCTATTAGTACAGATCTACTGATTACAGAATTAAATGTTTAGTATTATTTGTAGTGTTGACGTCATCAGTGTTAATTTGTTTTTATAGAAATATAAATGAATATAACATACTATAAAAGTCGTGTAGGTTATTAATATTATACCATATGCAAAGAAAAAATTATCAGTTTCATCAAATCTTTATTGTAGTCATTAATTTTTTTTATTACGAGGCAAAGTGACGAGACGAGCAAGTCGTGCGCCGAATAGCAAGCGTCACGCTTGTACCACTTGTACCACAACAACACAGTACCACTTAGAATGTGCTTGGCTCTGTGCTGCGCTTATTACCCAAAAATATAAGGTGGTCTATCCATTTGCCCAGTAATTACGTTGGTATCATTGCCCTTCAAACCGGAACGCACTAGTACTTACACACTACTGCTTGACGGCAGAATATCTGGCAATGCAGTGGTACCGCCCCAGTCGAACTCTGCAAGAGTCCTATCACTTATCAAAAAAATACATATTCTTGTACGTAACTTACATTATATTTAATTAAAAGTATTCAAATAAACCGATGGCTATTTTTTATTATAACTAAGAAGAAGATTGATGGAACGGGTTGTCAGTAATAGCAGTGGCCAATGAAGATATTTTTTAGGTTATAAAGTGACGAGTTTGTTATAAAGTGTTAGGTTATAAAGTGTTTGTTAGGTTATAAAGTGTTTGTTAGGTTATAAAGTGTTTGTTAGGTTATAAAGTGACGACTTTGGTAAAAGGCCTGCCCATAATAATACAGTGCCCCACAAAACCTGCTTTGTCCTGCTCGTGCATCCCTTAACGATTTAAGATACATATCTGCATGCCCAGAAACTACCCTGGTAAGGTTGTTCGTCAAAATTGAACACAGTAGTGATAGAATATATGGCAATGCGATGGTATTCCAGACAGACGGTAAAAAACCTACGACTTTTAATTTATTCGATTGTAAATTTATCACACACACAATGAACTCATCCTTCAAGAGTCACACGGTGGCAATTTAAGACCATTTATAGCGGAATAGAATATCGGCATAGATAAAAACTTAATTTGCGAAAAATCATTTCGATTTATCATTGTTAAAAGTTGTATTTAAGTTTTTTTATTGCATTTGAAACCAGCTCCCGCTGTAATGTTAGAATTCATATGCGATAACGTCTAAAAGTCGGATGAAGTTAGTTTTCGACGGTGTTTATAAGTGGCTTTAAAAAGAAGACGGTGTTAGATTCATCTGTTTTATTTGTCAGCTTGTTACGCCAAAATGAAATTAATTGTAACCCTAATTTAGGAACAGTTTTTTGATTGTAAACAATTTATCGTAAGAATATTTTAAGAGATTTGTTGTTCGACTTAAATTTCGAAAGTACTCCAGAGAGCTCCTTAAAATCACACAGAAAATAACACTTATTTGTAAGAAGTATGTAATAAATTGCGATCCTTAAAGGCGGTTTCTATGTAATCAACTAGCATAACAGGAAAGCACCTTAAAAGCTTCCCTAAAAGTTTGGGTCACATGTTCTTTTTACTTTTATAATAAGACTACCAAGTAAATTATAGTCAAAAAAGATTGAATTCATCTCTCTTACAATAGAATAAAGTTCTAACGAGTCCCAAGAGTTGTTAGTTGATAAAGATGTATGGAATCTGAATATATTGACCCATATGTGGGCATACTTGACAGTTGTAACTATATGAAAAATTGTAATTTTTAAAAGAGCAAATGACTCAACATTCTTGCCGGCTCTTCTCAGTAGAACTGCTTTCCGAGTCGGTGGTAGCTTCATCACGATTTGACTTCACTGACGATTCAAAAGTGCTTATAAAAGTGTAATTCAATAAAGCTCAATTTCATTCATTAATTCACAACGAATTTAGAGCAAGACGTAACACTCACAAAAAAAATTACACGCATGACGTAACTAGACCATGCAATGTAAACTAAACAATAGTCTAAGGCGACCATGATTTTGATGACAATTATATATAATTAAATTTATATTATATATTAAATGGTAGTACTTTTACAGAGTCCGTCTAAGAAGGTACCACAGGATTCGTAGTAGTATGTAAGCACCGGTTTGAAGGACAATTATAGCGTAATTACTGGGCAAAGAGAAAGACCATCTTATACTTCTGAGTGACGAGCGCAGCTCAGAGCCAAGCACGTTTAGTGTGGTGCGTGCTTATCATCGCGCACGACTTGTTAAACTAGTTGCTGTAAAAAAACATATAAATATCGCCTCTTTAGATACAAAAATACAGAGTTACGAAAAAAAACTGTTACAAAAATAGTTCAAAACTAATTTTTTGTTTTATACTGATTTAGGTCAAGCGCATTGAAAACTCAAATCTATATTATTAATTGTCTATATAAATATATATATATAACGTTGTTTGTTGTCTATATAAA
>DWGO01000926.1:0-10642 GCA_018247635.1 Eurytides dolicaon deicoon | reverse complement strand
TTTTAGCAAACATTGAATCCTAAAAATACTTATCAGTGGAATAGTGTTGAAAACATAAACCAGATTAGTCTTTGATATTTCGTGTCTACCAAAATTTAAGTATATGTTACATAAATAACTGTTTTTCTTAAAGAACTGAATGACTCGATTAATCACACTGAGGGAAATAAGATATTTAACTTAAAGTATGAATTATTTACTGATATATTAAATCTATGACAATCACAACAATTCTCAACTAAGTCGAACCTCCGCATTTCGGAGTATTTGTAATTTTCCTATTGACTTGCTTTAAGTTGTAATCATATCAAAGGTTCCTTACAGCTTGGACAGTACAATAACGCTTATGGAGTTATATATAACATTATTAAATTAGTTTTCAACAAAATGTTTTGTGCTAGTAATATTGCTTCGCTTATTCTTTAGCGAGTTCTTTTTATCTGTTAATATCAGCTTTATAGGTACTAACAATAACGAAAATCTAAGGAAATAATTTTTTTTTTTTTACCAGCCAATATATTATGAAAATTTGCTAATAAGGCATAATTATCAATCTTTTGGCACTAGTGATAGTTTATTTAAAACTATCTTCTTTTTCTCATATAACAAAATATATACAATAAAATTATTTGAGATACATTTTTTTTACTATTTTTTTACTATTTTATTTTTATTACAAGAGCTCAATTTTATTTTCACAAATCGATGCAAATAACATTTTAGAAGCACATATTTTAAGTTATAGTTAAAAAAATCATAGAATCTATAAATATGCATGTTTTAATGGTAGGACTCTTGCAGAGTCCGACTGAGGCGGTACCACTGCATTGCCAGATATTATATCGCCAAGTAGTAGTGTCCGTTTTGAAGTACTGTGTTCCGGTTTGAAGGGCAATGATGCCAGACAAACAACAGGGTAAAGAGATAGACCACCTAATATCTCTGGGTGACGGGCGCAATACAGAACACCAAGCACGCTCTGTGTGATACTGTGTTATTTTGGACAGGCGTGATGCTTACCATCAGGCGCACTACTTACGCTTAATAATAAATAACTGTCGAAAAAGTTCTGATTGTTCTGAAAATGTCTGTACATAAAGTCGAATATAATAAACAGTTTACCTTTTGTTACGAAAAACAAAAGTGGAATTGGTAACACGAGTTATAATTTACATGCATTCAAATGTCACCGAATAAATTACTTCGTACCCACACACTAATCTGATTTAGGATCATCGTTTGTATTTTTATTATTAGTTCTTCACTTCAGTATCTGCATAATCAGAACAAATTAGTGACGGAAACTGGAAACGTGTCATACTGACAAGGATATTGGCATATTGATTTTAGCTTAAGGCCGAACATGACAAGGAATTTAAAAACCGTTTTCGATATTGAATCCTCTTTAAAAGAAAATTATTACCTTGCTCTTTCTTGTAATTTCAGCTGAGGTGCAACAGCCGTGGTCACGGAACGACACCACAAAGATGACTTAAATTTGAACGGGTTCGAAATGTTTAAAAATTTAGATTTAACAGTACGTTCCCCCTCCCGACTCTCCATATCGTTAACAAAATAAGAAAGTATCAGGTATTTCCTGGTAACGGTATTAATGACAAATGAAAAATTATTGACTCATCCTTAGCATAAATTCCTTACAAGAAATGCCACTAAAGTTCTTATAGATTTAAAGTTCAACTTTAGATTTCACATTTTTAAGAATTAGAATAATCATTTTATTTTATAATTATTTTTCAACACAGCATTAAAACATTTTTTTTAATAATAAAACTGTAAAGGGCACGTTGTTCAAGAGAAAACCAAAAATTTATAAACTTTTTTGTTCTAAAAAAAATTATAACTTTAAACCCAATTCAACTTACCTTAAATTCTCAAATTAAATTACCTTAAATAAACAATTACTTTGTTTAAAAAGAAAATGAGAGTGAATTTTATAAGATATTAAAGGGGAAAATATTAAATTAAGAA
The DNA here is from genome assembly GCA_018247635.1 of Eurytides dolicaon deicoon. Taxonomy (NCBI): domain Eukaryota; kingdom Metazoa; phylum Arthropoda; class Insecta; order Lepidoptera; family Papilionidae; genus Eurytides; species Eurytides dolicaon. The sequence continues at coordinate 8,653 of DWGO01000926.1, read as the reverse complement.
CGCCCTTTTCTCTCGAGGACAACAGATTTATTTATTTTGAAGAATTTGACATATTATTTAGGCCACTGGCTGACGCCATCTAGCGACTGCCTGGATTAGTCGTTACTAAACAACAATTTCCGAGGAGTTTTGTCGTCAGGTAGGCGGTCGGTCGTAAAAATATCTAGCTAAAATCCCCTACAGTATAGACTATATGGAGAAGTACATACTGTGCCATCCCCGCATAATTTTAAAAATAGAGCAAAAAGATGATGATAAATAGTTGTAACAAATGTAGCTTTCTGTACTTCTCCTCTATATAATCTTAGGATTACATCTTATTACCCAAAATACGTTTCAAAAGGGGTCCAAAGTTTTCTATTCATTTAATAACTGTATGTAAATAAAGCCGTATGTACCCCATTCTAAGATGTGCAAATGATAAACATGATCTTTAATTTTTAAAATGATTAAATTATTACACCACACTCGCAATTATAATACTTTTGTATTATTTAAAAAATAAAACATTTTTGAAGTATTCACATTATTTATTTAAAATTACTTATTACAACGTAAATGTTTAAGTATAGGCGAATCAAATACAAATTATTTTGGCCAATCTTTGTTTTTTTCCTTACTAAATTATTGAGGCAAATGAGCGCCAAGAGGTACAAAACCGTTTTCGTCGGCCGTGTAATCTACTCTGTAAGTTACACCATCGGGGCCAAGATATTCAAAAAATCCTTTGGCTCTGAGCACATCATCCTCATTATTAATTCTTTCCAATTTTCCTATTTCCTCGGCAAGGATTTTGTTTTCTGTCTCATACAAGTAATGATATCCTTCGGGAAGGACTTCAGTCTCTTGACGTACAATACCGAAGTTATAGTTGTATCGGCCATCAGTGTTAACAACAGGAGCTACTGGTTTAACAGGTTTGTATACGTAACTGGGTGATGGACTGGGGACGAAGATGGGAGCAAGGGTAGGTAAAGCGCTAGGTGCGGGGCTGGGGGTGGAAGAGAAAAAGAATGAAGTAGGTAATGCTGAAACAGTAGGGGCAGGAGCTGGAGTCTGGCTAGGGGCAGCGCTGGGAGCTACACTAGGAGATGGGCTTGGTTCAAGGGTGGATGGTGCAATAGGGGCTTCACTGGGAGACGCACTAGGGGCTTCGCTAGGTGACACGTTCGAATCTTCGCCGAGGGAGGCAATGAGAGCTGAAATGGGTGACACATTCGATTCTTCGCTTGGAGAAGCGCTTGGAGCTTCACTGGGCAATGCGCTAGATTCTTCACTGGGTGACACGCTAGACTCTGCACTGGGGGTTGGCGCTGGAGAATCGCTAAGAGGTTCAATCGATGAGGGGCTCAGAATAATACTGGGAGATGGGCTGGATTCAGGAACGATGGTGACGGAAACAACCGGGCTGGCAGTGGCAGTACTAACTGCAGCTACAGGAGAAACAGCTGGGACCTTGTCAGCTACGTAAGCACCGCCTGCAGTGCCGCGGTCGCCACTGTAAATAACGAAAACAACAAGTTAATACCGAAAATTCTATTAAATTACTTAAGGTGAACGTTTTCTTACTTTTCACGTCTTCTTAAGACACATAAATTCTATAACATATGATTCTTAAAAAACCGCCAACTTTTGCATGAAATGAAAAGAAATAATTTAATTTTCAAGATATTAATCTCCCTATCCTAACAAATATTATAAATCGGACATATTTGTTGACTTGTCTTTTTTCATCTAACAATAAAGCGACGGATAGGTTTAATATTTGGCATAGTTCATAGAATGGAAAGTGACGCTTTCCGAAAATTTCCAGATAACGGAAAAAATATGAAATCAAAATCCACGCTAGTAAAAACCTTAATAAGATTTTTGCAGGCTGACTTTAAAAACATAAAAATGATCTTAACAGATAGAAACAAAGGATCACTGCTGATGCCAAAAGGGGTAAGTAGAAATCACAGCATTCTTACGTATATTGTACCATGTACATAATGATGTTCTTAAGCTTTAAGACACCGCACCGTTGAATAGTTTAGTATTTACAATTTTTCCTTCTAATTTCATCTTTTTCACATCCTAATTAGTCCTACATTAATATCTTTCAATTTCAATTTCTCCCACTTCCGTAAACATTTTCAGTATTTATTCATTTATAACAAATGAGTTTTAACACAACCTAGTCACATTAATTTCTATTCAATTCATTTTTTTAACACCATATTAGTCAAAAAAATTAAATATTTCTTACTTGAATGAGCCGGTGTTGTCGGGTTTGTATTTTCCACTATTGTCGGGTCTGTTGAAGTACGCACCAGGATTGCTGGCAGTGTTATAGAATCCACCAGCACTAAAACATCATAGAATTACCAATATTAGCATAGCATCATTATCTGTCAGGTTTTGTTACGATTCAAAAATATTATATTAAAAAAAGTAGGTTAATTGTTAGTTTGATTGTTTTTTTTTTATAGAAATAACGGAGCAACGAAACAATATGCCTTTGATCTTCTGAATTCTTTTGAATGACGAGCCACGCGAATTTTCATTTATCATTAATCACGAAATAAAAAATCATGCGAGTGAACCCGATCAAGCAAAGAATAAGTATCCACGAACAAAATATACTCTAAGAGACGTTTTATGACTATACTTTGCATGGGCATTTTTTCTTATTAATATATATTTTTATCACTAATTCAATATCTCTTAACTTTTTCTGTATTTCTATAGGGCTAAAATGGCAATAGACGTTTCAAATTTGGTAGAAATTCAAGGATTTATGACCAATTTGATGTTTATCTCACTAGTTTTTTTACGCAATAAATATAATATAATAACAGAGCCGCAAGGCAGTTCCTGTTGTACTCTTGCGTAAATATGTTGGCTTGTACGTAGCAGTATTCGTGCAGAAGACTATTTATACTTTAATCTGGAAATCGTAGCCTTAGGGGGCTCAAAGATTGTAATACAGCAACAAATAGAAGAAATATATACCATACAAGGACTTGGCTTGAAATATAGTTCATTCTAAGACACAACGAATTTTAACTTAGTACATAGACTTGCTTCAAATTAATAAAATATAATTTAATCACATTATATAATATATAATAATAAGTAAACTGGATTTAATAATAATCCTATACTACGATTTGATATTCTATCTATAATTATTAAAACAAAAGAAGAGAAAAATTCGAATTAAAAACACGCATCTGATCATCGATAAAAACAAAATAAAGAAATAAAAACAACCATACACGCAACTATAAATTACAACCGCAAATTTGCTTAGTAGAGAGCAATCTTTCATGGTTGTTTTCTAATAAAAATACTACTAGCATTATTATTACTTGTAAGCTCCATTGTTTCCGGGTACGTAGCGACCGGAGTTATCGTAACGGCCAGCATTGAACACGGCTGGGTTGTATGCGCCTGCATTATAGGCACCAGAGTTGTACGCGCCTTGGTTGTATCTTCCGGGAGTATTGTATCCAAAAGGTGAGTAGCCTCCTAAGTTGTTGTATCTGTTTCCGGAATAGTAACGGTTGGGATTGTAACCACCGTATGAAGCTGTGGACGACGCGAAGTATCGTGGTGTGGTGGTGACAAACTGGAACGGCGTGGGCCTGAAAGGATAGATCAGTTTATATAGCTCACACTGATTTATTATTGTGACGGGCCTGTTGGTGTAGTGGTTAGTGCTCCTGACTGCAACGCCGAAGGTCGTGGGTTCGATTCCCACCCAGGACAAAATATTTCTGTGATGAGCAGACATATTTGTTCTGTGTCTGGATGTTTATATATCTATATAAGTATGCATTTAAAATATATACGTATGTATATCAGTCACCTGGTCACCATAGTACAGGCTCATTAATGCCTAATTTGGGATCAGATGGCCATGAGTGAAATGTCCCATGATATTATTATTAATATTGTGTGTATTACTAACAAGAGCTTTTGTTCCGGAAGCATATACGATATCTATTATTGGCTAAAAATAATCTAATTTGTGTCAAGAGAAAAACCTAAGGTGACGTTATTCAAAGAGGAAATAAAGATTATTAGATTCGGCATCATCAAATCATAAGATGATTATCGAACCGGAATGAATATTAAACAGCACTTTATCGCCACTACGTGAAAACATATTTTAATATCACACCTTGGGTTTTATCGCTATCTTTCTTATAATTAAAACTTTAACCACTTTATTTTAAAATGCTCTTCCAAGTATACATGCAAAATAGCTATGATCATCTATGAAATTTCCTAAGTTTTATTAATACTATTATTTGAGCCCGTGTTGTCCCACTGGTGGGAAAAGGCCTCTCTTTCCTCTCTCCAATAATTAATAAATTTATTATTATTTATTATTAAATGTAATAGTATAAATAGCTTTATTATGTTATTGTTATTTTATTTTTAAATAATTAAACAGTAAAAAAATATTTTAACGTATATAGCTTAACTTATATAGCATTATAAAGCCTTCGAAGGCTTAGACCTTTAGTGTTGAAAAAATCAAAATAAATAATAAATTCGTACAAGTTTTTTTTTTTCGAAATAAAGTGACGAGACAGGCAAGTCATGCGCCTGGTGGTAAACGCCTGCCCATAACAACACAGTACCACACACAGCGTGCTTGGCTCTGTTCTGTCCTGTTAATACACTGGCATCAATGCCCTTTAAGCCGAAATACAGTAGTGCTTACACACTGGTAATACACTGGTACCGCCCCAGTCGGACCGCAAGAGTAAACTCTCAAGCGCCGCAAGAGTCCTACCACATAAGAAAATTATAATTAACATTTTTCTTGTGTAGCATTAATTTAAAAAAAGGAGATGTATACTATAGATCATTTTTAAGCTAGTACTTGAATGGCTTTCAAGGGATTTTACCAAAATAACGTTGTAACGATTTATAAAAGTTACTTACTTAACCGTCTCAGATTCCGCCGCAAAGGCAGCCGCCACGAGTACACTTAGAACCTGTCGAATAAAAATTTAATCAATCTTTTATTATTGCTATTCTAATTAAAATAAAATTCAATAAGTTTATTTGCTCTAATTGTTATCAATCCGTATACTTCAGATGATATATTAATACCAAATGTGACTTATAATTAATACGTACCACAAATGTTCGCATTTTGTTATGATCTATCGGGCTTATCTTCCTAAATGTGAAGCTTCAAACATTGACGCCTATATATATACCATAATATCATCGCATATTAAAGTTATTCCTATGTCCAGTTTGACTAATTTATATATTCTTAAAATGATTAGTTATTCATCGTCAGAGATTCTCAATCTTCACACTGTCAAGCGATTCTTCTAATATTTTAACGTAAACTTGTCAATACTTGTCACAATATGTAAAGAATTAAGTATTATTTTATCGTTTCTTAAAAATACTTAGGTAGGCTACGAAGTTTAACTATTATCATTAAAACATTAGTACACACAGAACTTTAATAAATAACACATGTAATAGATAAATATAAAATTGTGTTAACAAATTTACAAATGCCACTACGTTCAGATAGGATAAACGTGTGAAGTTGACATAATCATTTTTTGAATACTTTTGTTGTGCTAAATTTAAAATGCCATTGAATCACTTAAACAATTTGTTACCGTCCTTACGGTATTATTTGTGTTAGTGACGAGACGAGCATGTCGTACACCTGATGGTAAGCATCATGTATACCCCTAACAAAACAGTACTACACAGGACGTGTTTGGCTCTGCGTTGCACTGGTCACCAAAAGATGTAAGACCGTCTATCTCTTGCCCCAATCTTTGCCCAATAATTACGCTGGCTTCATTGCCCTTCAAACCGGAACACAGTACTGCTTACACACTACTGCTTGGCGGCAGAATAACTGGTAATGCACCAGTACTGGTACCACTCCAGACACTTCCTTTTCGACTACCACCCAAAAAAGTTCTACAACTTATACTTTAATAAATCTGAAATGACATACAAAGTAAAAATATTTACTGAGTTTGAGCTTATAGATAAGAAGGACTAACAATTTTAAACCACCCAGCCAGGAAATTTAAACATTTTTTTTGAAATCTTTACAATATTTTATTTTATATCCAAAAGGTTGAAAAAACTTACATCAATGGTCTGACAAATCTATTTCAGAGAAATCCTCAAAAAAAAAAACTTTAAGCAACGTTGATTTTATCATAATTCAAATAGAAACTATATCGATTGACTTGCTAATTATATTAATTGATGGATTTATATATGATTGAAAAATAGTTCGATGACACACTAATTAACAATTTAATGTAACGTTAATTTATTTCAAGTCTGCAAACAAATTTTGCTCTTAATTTCAATAAGTCAATCATAAAAATATGTGGATGAGCATATGTTTAATATGTAGTGTATATAGATTTATGCATTGTGCAAACGGCAATTGTTTTTTTTATATCAGTAAATTATTGCATCTTAGAGTTCTTATTTTTCAGTTTTCAGTCACTTAACAGTCCACTTTTCGTTTCGTTCTTGTATCTTATAAAAAATATTTACGAGTTTCTTTCCGCTCTGTAATCCCCTACCATACAAATTCTAATTGTTATTTTAATAATAGTTTTTAAAAAATATCGACCATCCTTCGCATTATTTGGTGAAAAAAACTGGGAATTTAAAAAATAGTTCATTGTAGAAATTTACTAATATAACATATCTACTACAACTCGGTTTTAACACAGTATTTGTTTGAATGTCTGTTGTAGCATGTAGCTTTTATGATTGCACGTCATAAAAGCTACATGCTACAACAGACATTTACAACAGATTTTTGAAGGAAACACTCCAGTCTACATAAATTTTAACGCGTGATGGAACACGTCCTGAAAGGCCACACTTGTACTTGTTGTTGCTGATGTACCAGGGGGGCAGTTTTAGCGACGTCGCAAAGACATTCGACAAAGTGTGGCGTAAGCGCAAGATGCCTGATGCATTATCGCAATATTTTTAAGACGTTTTCGGAACAGATTATTGATAAAGCCGTGTGTAATCCCAACCCTCCTATGATAAATGCTTGAAATTATCAACTAGATTGAAACGTATATTCAAATGTCGTTTGCGTGATGCTCGATCCGTACGAGAAAGAGGCTGATAGTTCGCACAGCAAGTGTGCATGCGCGCGCGTTTGCATATGTGTGTGTACGAGTACGTGCATGCGTGTTTACATGTGTGCGTGCGTGCATGCGTGGGTGTGTGTGTTTGAGACATAACAACTTATACATACATATGTATATGATCCCGCTGAACCTATATATTCCATTGCCTGTGGTATTCGGTACATCACTGCTGACTATCGAATGGGAAGTTCATCGCTTACAACCATTGGGCTGTTTTTGCTGAAATAATTATTTGAAATAACACTTTGGACTTTGATAATTTTATACGTTTTATAAGTAATACACAGTCGCTCAACTATTACATGCGGTCGATTCCTTGATTCAACAAGTATTAAAAGAATCATAAACTTCGACATATCGTACATGTGTAACCTAAAATATTTCAAATCCATCGTTTTTGATAACTTCAACGTCATGATAAATTCCAAATTTTTATTTAGCAATAGAATGACAAACAAGTTGTGCATCTGATGGTAAGCACCATGCCTTACCATAACAACACAGTACCACAAAGAACGTGCTTGGCTATCAGCTGCCCTCGTCACCCAGAGATATAAGGAAAAAAATCCTAATTGAAGAAAATAAGGATTTTTAAATGTCATCATTTAAAATAGAACGTGCATTTGCAAATTTAATATATTCATTACGCATTTATTTATTAATTCTTTGATATTTAAGTAAATTAAAATAGAATAAATATAAAAAATCAAGGCTAAGAGAATTAAATTATTGTATTACAAACGTGCATCTTTTCACATCCTCATATGTATGTGTTGAGATAGTATCATAAATGTATTATGTTATAAGAATATTTTAAATCAAGTTAAACTAATATGTATTATTTAAATAAATAAATCGGCAAGGTTACAATATAAAGAATATCCGTTTAATGTTTAAATAAAAACAGTCAACAAGTATGTTAATACAGTTACTAGAAAAAAGTAACGGCTGTCTAGAAGAAAAGTGGTGCTTGTCTAATTTACAGCCAAAACTTGAAAGCATAATTTACATTTAATTTAATTTACAGTCTTTTAACGTTGAAATTATCTCAATGTATAATTTACAACATTGGTATTCAATATATTCAAATTTGTATAAAAAAAATCTTTATATAACCACGTCAAGTGCTAATAACCTTAAAGATGACGCGAATGACATTAACAAAATCATGTTCAATCATAGACCCGGATCGTAAAGGGCACACCAAGTATCTTGGACGCAAAACATCGTGTATAATATAAAACGTGATCTAATTTTCATTAATATAAAACAAACTTCATTAAAGAGATCAGAACAAGAAACTAAATTTTTTTCTCTTAAAGGCATGCTATCTTTCCTTTAAGGCAGAAAGGCCTTTAATGTACAGAATTTTATATGAAACATTTTTTTTTACGTGATAAAGTGACGAGACAAGCAGGTCGTACGCCTGATGGTAAGCGTCACGCCTGCCCATAACAACACAGTACCACACAGAGCGTGTT
>DWGO01000925.1:0-10643 GCA_018247635.1 Eurytides dolicaon deicoon | reverse complement strand
ACACTACCCATCGGCGAAATTTACCTACATTATGAAAATAGCTGATTCTCCTAATTGCATAGTTTTGTAATGAAATTGAAGACGTGCAACATTCGTTGATGGAGTGTACCAGAAACAGAGATGCACGAAAGTCATTCATAATAGAATTTGTGATAAACAGACTAGATACAGGTATAATTCGATCCATCCTATCAGCTCCATGTTCGGAGATCGCTAATAAACTATGTAATTTAATTATAACTCTATAGGAATAACTTGGGCTTTCGTTATGATCATTTCATTATTGTAAACAATATACTGTAAATTGTGTAATTGTTATTTAATGTAAAATGCAACGATGGGGTTGACATGTCCATTACAAAAGGCCCTAAATAAAGATAGACATAAAAATGGTCACGGGACAAACTGAGATGTTTCACGTGTTAATGTCGCGGTTAATCCAAGCCGCTGTAATTTTTTAATTATTAATCTTTAGTCCGATTTACGCAATATAAGATAGACACTTTTTCAGTTAAAATGTATCTAAGTAACAATACGGATTACATTAACTTTTACGATGAAGTATATACGAGTTTTATAGAATTATAATTCCATATGCAACAATTTTTTAACTTCCATAATTGTAGATAATAGTGTCTTCCCGACCGATTTTTGGCCACAGCGGTCAATATACAAGAGATCAGTCAACTGCCCGTGATATTTTATAGTGCACAAGCGTTTGTGTAGACACAGGTGCACGCGCTCTTCCTTTACTCTCATAGCCCGATGGGACGGATAACTGACAGGACCGGAGAGAGATCAGGCGCAGAGGCGGTGACATTAAACCCACCACTTAATAACGACTACTCCAAGCCACCGCTAGATGGCGTTGACAAGTAGGTGGGACCGACTTTTTACATGCCCATCTGGCGCATGGATCATCTTATTTTTTTGTCCGTCTTTACTGATTGCTTATCAGGTGATCAGCCCGTCATATTCTAACCCAACTAAGAAACAACACAAAGTCCATTTGTAAAGCGCAGGCCTATACCACTAGGCTACGGAGGCAGTTTAGCTTGTAGGTAGTAAGTAAGTATCAGCCTATATACATATGTCCTTTTGTGCCTTTGTATGTCCTACTACTGAGCATAGTCCTCCTCTGTAAAGAGAACATAAGAGCACAAACCATCACACTGCTCCAGTGCGGGTTGGCCGACTTCACATATATATAAGATTCTTTTTATTTATTCCTTCTCGCAAACCAGCATTTAAAATTTTTGATTGATTCCAACGTTGACACTCAGATCGCTGGAGGCGTTCCTCCTTATAGAAGTTAAGCCGTGGCAACGGCCACGGCTTAACTTCTATTTATAATTATATTAATTTATAATTATATTAATTTATACTTTTATATAATTTATAAGATTTTAATGATGTTCGAGCTAGACAAACGTCCAACATTGGCCCCAATATGGCCTGTATTGGCCCAACATTGGACGCGTACGGTAAAATGAAACGGCGTCGTTTGGAACGTGTAAGCGATCAGAGCGCGTGACTCAGTCTCACCGCTACCGTTATTGTTCGAGACAATACATGGATGGGAGCATTAAAGCGAATCGCCGCAGCTGTGGAGCCGTTTGAACTATCAAAATCCTTTGAACGAGTCGGGAAATTTTTGATTAAAGGACATATGGTTCATCTCAGCTCGTGTCTAAGCTCGGCGTAGTGAGCGACCGCTGGTCGTGGGCGCCGTCCATTCGGCCATGGTGGAAAGCATCACGGCGATTTGATACAAACCTCGAGTAATCTCGTTTCAAAAATACCTGACAGTCATAATACCATAATGATATTCCTATATTAACGCGAATACTACACATATTTAATATTAAATTTTATCGCTTTCATTTGATTTAATGTTTAACATCGGGATCTTAATATCAAATAAAATGCGGCAAAATCAGTAAATAAGTTTAATTTTACCAAATGAATAATACCAGTTCGTATTTATAGTTATTCTTATAATTTTTGAAACTTAAAGTCAACTTTTTTTACAAGTCAATAAGTTTCCTACGTGACAAATTTTAGCTCAGCACAAAAAGTCTTGTAATTTGCAATTTATTGGTGTCTTGTATTATTTGACGATTAAAATATTTCATTATGTTAATATAAAATAATTCTTTAACAAAAAAAAACTTCAGTCTGTTAATAATTATATTGAAGCATTGTTTTGCAAACAGATGAGTAACACAGTGATGCTCCTACTTATCCTGCATAGCAAAAGAATTACTACTAGATCTATGAATTGTTCAATCGTTTGTTATTATCTATAAAATAGAAAAGAAGTAAAGATTTTACGATACCGAAGACCTTTTTATATTATTTTATTATTATAAAATATACTCAATTAATATTACAAGCAATTTTAAATCATCATTTTATATATTAGTCCACGAGTTAGCTACCAACTTTCAAAACTCGACATTTTGTTTTTAAAATACCATTCCAATGTTTACAATACGGTACGGCCGCATATTAGTCAATTAACTAAATTCCACACATTTTCATCTACAAGAGAGTCTTGAACAGTATGATATTTCAGTTCTAAAACGTTCAAGTGGTATATACAAAATATTAGAAATACACACATATACACAAACAAATCCACTCGCACGCATGCACACACATACGCACGCATAATTTTCTATTCAAGGCTAATCGTCACTGATAGTTTAATTTGAAATCTTTTGTTAAATCTCACTTTGCTAATATTATCTTTAAAATAAGCTGTTGTTTTCGTAATAAATAGATAACATAAATAAAAATATCTTGTCATCATAATCGACTCCACTGGACCCTGGGCGCTTTAGGTGGAGGACAATTAACAGTTAGGCGGGGTCAACGACGACGGCGACGCACGCATACCGGTCAATTCGAGCAATTGGCGGGAGGCGCGCGACGTGGGAACGCTGCGCTGTGGTGACTCACCGCGCGGCTGGATCGAACCGGTGCCGTTGAGCCCTTCATTGTTTCATTCAATATAATGTTCCTATTAATCCCATAAACAGACAGCGTTTACAACATCAGTTTTTTGTCACGAGCAAGTCATGCGCCTGATGTTAAGCGTTACGTCTGCCCATAACAACAAAGTGCCACACAACGCATGCTGGGTTTTGTGCTGCCCTCGCTACTCAGAGATATAACATGGTCTATCTCTTTGCCCTGTAATTACGCTGGCATCATCGTCCTTCAAACCGAACATAGTAGTGCTTACACACTACCGCTTGGTGGCAGAATAACGGCCAATACAATGGTACCTCCCCAGATAGACTCTGTGACCACTTTAAACTCTCTGCCCTTTATCTATTTATAAGTGTTAGGGCTCTATTGCAACGCCCATCTGGGTTAGAACCACACCATTACCAATTATTCTACCGCCGAGCAGTAAAATGTAAACACAAATGATAGACAAGGCATAGAAATATAATATCTAACAATCTCTGGATGACAAACCAATTTCAATACATCTCAACTCATTCGATAGTTTAAAACTTTATTTTTAACGTGAAATCTCTTATTTTAAACCACAATACGTGTAATTCTTATAACAATTATTACCAATCCAGTAGATAAGAGAAAAAATAGTATTTTCGTTCTTATTTTCCCCAACAAATCAGTAAACGAACGTCTTAAAACGTTCCGTTAATATGGAGTGATACGTCGCGAATAATAAAAACCAGCTACGCCCATCCCCTTACCATCTCATTACGGTTAACAAGATGCTTATGCATTACAGAGCAACGACACCGAGGCAACCGCAAACAAATCGCAACATCCCGCAAACACTCCGGGGCCCGGGCGCTCGGCCTGAGTGCGCTAATTCCGGCGCAAAGCACACTCCAAGCTCAACATCAACACTTAAGCGCTCGCAATAAATCCACAGTCCCTCTGAAATCAGCCGACGGCTGAAAAAAAAACTCAAACAAATCGCCTCAGACGCAATCTGAAGCCCCAGCAATCTGCCAGGTATTCGCAACAAATTGGCCTTAATAAAATACTCCTTCTAATTAACGAGCGCTTCCGCCGCCGAGGGTGGGACCGGGGAAAAATAATAAGAATCACCTTCTTAGATGGAAAGTGATCTGCCCTTAATTGCGACCATGGGGATACCGCCCGCTCCTCCCCTTGTGTAAGCTGACTGGGAACGCTTTGCTCTTTTATGGAAAACAATTGTAAAACATCCGTCGTTTTAATGAACTTATCATGATATTAATACCAATTAGCTATTCTGTAATGAGAATGCAATATTATTATAATATTTGTTTAAATTTATATTGCACATTAATTTATATGCAGTGTCTGTTGTATAATAAGCCGCCAGAATCATTACAATCAAAAGATATTCATACATTTAAATTATCGATAGGTCTGTTAATGACTACATAATTGTTATAAGGGATTAAGTGTCAGCGAAGGTTTATTGCAAATAAAATTTACAAGACTATGTATGTAAATGTGTTATCTATTTGTGTTATCTATTGTATTCAAAGTATATCAAATAAAGCACATATAAACAGTAACTTAGTTTATATTTATTTCATTATCAATCACGTATTATGTATTGCACTATGTTTTCTACGTTAACATCTCCCTGTTTACTATTACTTTCCAAACTCATGAATCATTGGCTAGTTTTATTGGAATATTTTTGAACTCACATTATGTTAATAGCGCAGATAGGAATCGCCAATAAAGAAGACGTTAATACTCCTTCCGACGTTTCATATCTCGCGCGCACCAATTATGTACAGCGACAAGAAATATTGTGGCAAACAAGTACTAGATCTCGGTGAATAGCGATAGCGAAAGAATACCAAAGTAAGATAAATTGTATCTCATCTGAAGATCTCCTCCAATACTTCGCAACTGACTATGAAAGCGCTTAGAGACCGAGGAAACAAGCCGTGCAGGTTTCGCAAGAAGATCTTTATCATGCGAAGTTGCTTCAGGGCGATACACATCGTGCGCCAGTCCGCTTGATTTATGCTCACAGTTAATCCGACTATTTACTAGTTTTAGTGGAAGGTAAAGAGGGCCTTTTTCGTCCGGCCCTTCGGTATAAAACACGATCGGTCCAATGTATCAGATGCAGCGGACAATGAATTATCATTGAGTCCTATTTTAACTTAATGTTAACCATAACAAAACTGCTCTTAATTTCTCAAAAATCTTACAACTTTAATGATAATAAAAATTACTACACGGTAAAGTATTTAAGTGAAAAAATATTTATGAGACTTCTTAAAATTAAACGACTGCAACTTTCGTTCATATTTATTTCATTGTCATTGATTAAAACGAGTAATAATATTCGTTACTTTTTGACTAATTAACTGACTTCTGAATACCTTTAAAAACCAGAAGGCTACAGGTTACTATGAGTGCTTAAAGATTAAATTTCTTTTAGTTCATGTCATAAAAAAGTTCCTTTCTTTTACAAATTTCAAAGGAGAAGGCGCCTAATACCGCAACCCTAAGGATATTTTGACTGTCAATGCGTAGATGTAACTACGAGTAAGTTGCGTCACGGGAATCGGTCGTTAATTATTTTAACTTATACATACCATCAGACACACCGCTTGCTAGAGTACAATTATCTGGTATAGAGTATCAAATAAATTTTGTAATGATTTCTTGTATTCGCCCGATGATTAGACGTTATTAAAATGAATTTTATCTCATTTTATCTGGGATAAAACTGTTGACTGACTGTCAATCAATCTGTGTGGACAAGACCCATGGACTCAGTAAAGTATTGAAAATGTCGAAAATTTTTAGTCAAATAAAACGTGGTAAAATTCGTAAATTAGTTTTACTTTGACAAATGTATTCCGCTGGCTCCTTTGAGTTGGCCCTTTACCTTCTTACTAAGGACAGTTATCAGTCAGCCGGTGTGATGTATGCCCTGCTCGGGGTCCGCCGCCCGCGTGTCCGAGGCCTCTCGTCCTCAACGGCCTCCGATAATTATCTATTTCACTTTCGCCCGTATTAACTGGCTCTATTACGTTAAAATGGCCATCTGTTACGTGCGCGCTCCGTTATATCTCTCTTCATTATAAAGTGCCGGTTTAGTTTGGGGAAATTGCTAAAATTTAAACTTTATATGAAGATTTTATTGCATATTTATTGCGGGACAGACTAACCCGTAAAATGATATCATCATGATAAAATCTATAAGTTAATTTCACTTTAATAATATACAGTATACGTGTAAATAAAAGAAATCACTTGTTTAGGGAAATAAAGAATTTTTTAAAGTTTTATTTGAATTAAAAGAGATCAGTGATGGCTTAAGGACTGGGTATTCCGACTTACAATATGTTTTCAATAATTAAAACAAACCAAAAATCCTTTGCATTTAAAAATTAGCTATGCATAGTCATCGCATAGATATAATAAAACATTATTATGAATTTTGTGAAGACTATACGTAAGATAATAGCAACGACCGTGCTGAGTGTACGTAGTGAAGACATCTTTGCAGATAAAGTCTGTTAGATTTGACGCCGATCTGCATTGGATTGAGACACATTCGTCGGTCACCGACTGCGGTGAGACGCGGGGCTCTACGTCTGTAACATATTCATATCAGTGAACTTCACTTAACTGAATGGTACTATAAAATAACGATAGGTAAATAATGCACAAGTATCTTAGAAGTGGCGATGCGACTAAACCGTAGAAGTTTAGCTGTGTTTACGTAGTCTGGTTAGCCTTTAATATGGCGACAATATTCAGTCGAAGCCCAGATCCATGTAGGATCATCAAAATGTGTTGTACTAACAAATGAGCGTCAAGTAAAAAAAGTGTGAGTGGACACTCAAATAAACAGACATTTCCGTGCAGACTTGTGTTTATGTCTACTGCGCTACTTGTCAATCTCTTGTAAATAAGCCGCCCTAAATTCTGCTTCATTAAATTATCAACTATTATTGTTTAACTTGATATACTTTTTTCGAGTTATAAGCATTCCGCATTCGATAATTTCGCGTCATCTTTATTATAAGTAGTAGGACACTTTTGCAGAGACTGGGGTAAGACCATTGAATTACCAATTATTCAACCACCAAGTAGGTGTAAGCACTACTGTGTTCCGGTTTAAAGGGCAATGTTGCCAGAGTAATTATAAGCTTTTAATATAACATATTAAATCTCTGAGTGATGAGCATAGCGCAGGACTAAGCAGGTTTTGTGTACCAGTATGCTGTCGTCACGACTTGCTCGTCTCGTTACTCTATCTAAGAAAAAGAAAAAACATTTTTATGAGAAATGGTACCGAGCGTGTAAAGATTAACCTTAAGGTGCGTTATAACTATCCCTATTACAATCAAACATATAGTAAATATCTGAAAGGGAGGAATACCGCTTCCTCACTCACAAAACGAAATGAAAGGGACTGTTAAAAAAGCCGACATTTTTTGAAAATTTCTTTCCTAATGATGTTTTATTAGATTATTTCCTTCGCTATTTTGCTCTGCTCTACTCTTTAAGCTTCTCCGTTCCATAATACGCACGGCAAAGTGATGGAGCACCGAAACGCATACTCATGTCTCCATTAACGCAGCATTTCATAAGCGCGCCTTTATTACTTAGCGCGATAGACAGACGTAACCTACAGACTGATGTCGCCTACGTTAGGCAAGCGTTTGAATTCTAATATCCCACGGAGTGTATATAGTTCACCGTGACGTATTTGTACTACGCAGCCTGGAAGCTGGGAAATATAATTGTTAAGCTTATATGGTTGGTATTCATAAGTTGTTTATACGGGACTCTTTTACAGAGTCTGCCTCTATATTGCCAGTTTTTTAATCGCCAAGCTGTAACGTAAAAGCACTACTGTGTTCGAGTTTGGCACTGGGATGGAACTTATTAAGTGACCGCAAAGTCAAGCAGGTCTCACTTGCTATCAGGCACACTAGTTCATCTTGTAACTTTGTCTCCAAAAATATAAATAAACGGCTAAAATATTTCAAATTTTAGATAAGACGATAATGTCGCTGTCGCCTTTGTTTGTCGGATTAGTCAAGTGTGATTCTTTTAACAAATATTCCATATTTTATACAACTGAGCGGTTACGCAAAAAAAAGAACTTTTTAAGAGTCAACTATATTATTTTACCCTCCTTAATATTAATTATTACCACACACGATATGAAAATATTTTAAAATATATATATTTTGTCTTTTTTATATAAAAATCACGAATTACTAATAATCTCTACCAGATAACAAAAATGTTTTCTATATCTTTTATTATTTTGTACTTATTATATATATAAAAAAAATACTTTTTACTCTTTTTAAATGTTAATTTAGAATGAAATTTTTGATGGAAAATCTCAACATAAACATCAAATGTGTTGATTATTTCACTAATAAGTTGCCAAATGAAAGGTCACATGTAAAATTCGAAATATAAGTGAGCTCAGAACCGAGCAATCGATCTTGAAGATTCAGAGAGCGGTGTGGTGACGTACAGTCGTCGGCAATGCACCTCGGCACACCATATGTGCCCAGCTCATATGTCCGGTGGGCACTCGATAAATCATCCACCAGTGAGCGCGATATGAAAACTGCTTTACTTACGTAGTACGTCCGCGACACACTGACAGCGCGTTCCACTCGTGCAGTATGCATGCATCTTGTTTTTTTTAGATTATGTGATGATACCAGCAAGTCGTGCGTCTGATGGTTAGCATCACGCCTGCTCATGACGACACAGTACCACTCAGAACATTGTCTGCGCTGCGCTCGTCACCCTGTAATTACACTGGCATCATTGTTCTTAGACCTAGAACTCAGTAGTTACCTACTGCTGCTTGACGCAAATAAGGAATTTTGACACAAAGCCAATGAATTAATTTTTAAAGCGCTTATTGAATGGTTTTAAAACGTTGTATTTATAAATGTTAATAACATGTTTTTATTTAATTAACTGGAGGTGGTTTTCATTCAATATTTAATGCGTATAATCTAAGGCATGTAATCATATTGTATACCTATGTATTTTGACGAAATAATTTAAGTAAAAGTATGTCGCGCTTGGTGTGCTAGCAAAATTTAGTTTTGTAGTATTATTTTGTATTAAAATTTAATTAATCGTTATTAGTAAGTGACATATTTTATTTATAAAACTATTTTATATCACTGAAAACTTATTAACAAATCGTATTCCATGGAAAATTATTTATTGCACTCAGTGTGCCACCGGTTTGAGCCAGTTATCGGCTGTCGGCGATTTTACTGCGTTTTGATTGCGTTCGCGCAGCGGCACTCGTGGCAATACTGTGCACTGCACTCGTGGCACATATTGATGTCTTAATATCGCGCTGCCCGGCGACCGGACGCCGTTCTTACTGCCAATATGACCAACTGAGCCGTCCCAGCTCCGTCGTAAATCCTCCGCTATTAGCTCGATTTATTTCTCAGGGGCGATTTATTATCGCGCATCGGAACCAGATAGTGTTTAAACTAATCAAAACTGGTAGGTGAAAAAACTTTGGCAATTTTTTTTACGACATAAAGTGACGAGACGAGTAAGTCGTACGCCTGATGGTGAGCGTCACGCTTGCCCATGACAACACAGTATCAAACAGAGCGTGCTTAGCTCCGGCTGTGCTCGTCACTCAGAAATACAAGATGGTCCATCTCTTTGCCCTGTAATTAAACTGGCATCATTGCCCTTTAAACCGGAACACAGTAATGCTTACACATCACTACTTGGCGAAAGAATATCAGGCAGTGCAGTGGTACCGCTCCAGTCGGATTCTGCAAGTCCTATCATATGTGCATACATGCGCTATAGCGCGATGAAATCCGTTTTATTTTATAATGTCATATATTCGCGTAAATAGAAGAAATAATTTCTGCATATATGAGGAAAAAAGAATGAGGAAGACGATCAAGGCCAAAATTATATATATAATTTTACCACCAAGCAGAAATGTTCAAGCACTACTGTGGTCCGACTTGAAGGTTAATGTTGATTTCGTAATAACTGGGCATAGAGATAAAACGTCTTAAATCTCTCAGTGAATAACTAACACTGCAGGGTAAGCAGGTTTTGTGTGGCACCTTGTTTTTATAGGCAGGCGTGTCGCTTACCATCAGCACGACTAGCTTGTCTCTTCACTTTATCTAGTAAAAAAATAATTTAAGGCCTCTTTCAATCGACAGTTCAACTAACATTCCAGCGTCTTTCAGCTCGTCTCTATTATTTGCTCTCACCGGTTTCATTGCGTCATAACAAACGTTTTAATGGATGGCATCTTCTCGATACGCATTCGTATGGAAATGAGGAGGGCATGATTGTAAATTACTCTACAACTCGCAAATATACGGACAAATGTCAGGGTTGCCAAAGTTCGTCCACCTCGTCGTCGATGTCAAAGGGTTATTACACACATTAAAACCTAATGTACTAAAACTACTTCAATAATTTTAAGACAAAAGACCTGTTTTATATAAATATACACGAAATCGTTTTTATCAATGTTGGTGTCGTTATAATATTTTTTTAGGAATGAAACGATGAGACATACAAGTCGCATGTCCGATGATGAAAGACACCGTTGTTTCGTTTTATTAACACAGTTCCACAAAATA
>DWGO01000924.1:0-10654 GCA_018247635.1 Eurytides dolicaon deicoon | reverse complement strand
ATCATAAATAATTACCTCAAATAAACATCATAGTAAAATTTTAAGTTATTAACAAAATAATTCAAATCAGAGTAAAAGGCGTAAACAATTCTAACATGTCATATTTTTATTGTCAATCTTTATCTAAAATTGATCATCAAAAGGGCAGTAGAGTCCAGACTAACGTTACCAGGTCCTTTGACTTTAGTATTACAGACAATACTTATATGACTGAGTAAGCGACCTTCTTACGCCTAGTAATATTCGTGATTGCATATTGGAGTACAATTGGTTCAACGAGATCACTTTCATTGGCATTCTAGAATACTGAATATTTTTATTGGGAAACTATCAAACGCATGCTTCGTTCAGAAATATTTAAAAAAACTTACTTTATTAACACGATACTTTATTAAATTTATAGTTATTTTGGTATTCAAATGTAAAATACCTACGAACAAATCTATAATCATTGTAGAATAAAATTTTTATTTGTCTTTTTCATTTGGTTCACAAGTAAGAAAAACTGTAATAGAGATAGATCTATACGCAAGATAATAAGAAAATAAACGGTATTACCCTATAATATCAAATTAAACATAAAAATACAAATAACATATATGATCTATTTACGTCGGAAACGCATACTCACAATACACTTATTTGTCCCTTTTCACGTTGACTTAACATATTAGGGTCATGTTTTATCCAACTCGTGGAAACTTAGCATTTCCACGGGTTCAGCGATCCGATGTAGCTTTACATGGCCGTTGAGGTCGAAAGCGACAACGTCATTATATACCGATACAGAAGTCATTTTTAAACGCAGAGCAATAAAAGGAATAGTTTAGGCTCTAAAAAAATCCTTTACTACACATTACTAACAAAATTAACACAAAATCGAAATCCAAGCGTAGATGTCGCTAGTATGTTATGGTTACGAACACGTTAAGGACTGTCAGAATCATAATTTCTAGCAAAACGTTCACGTATTATATTCTTTTAAAAAACTACTTGGATGGAGTTAGAAGAAACGTTTATAGAACATAAATCACGTTTGCCGATATTATTGCGGTCAAATTTTGTTCCAATAGGCAATGTCGGATCCCAGATGGCACTCGGGAAAGTTTTAAACGAGCCAGTCTATACAAAGTATTGGGATTAGTATTCTTACATCGTTGAGTAAGGGATCAACTTGTAATTGGAATTCAGCTTACGGCGCTTTATTATAACCCGAAGTTTCTCAAAATGTAATCTGTTCGATGAATTAGCGGGTCGATCGGGTCGTACAGGTTGATTTGTAGGAATACTTTTGTAACGAATATTAGGTTTTTTTTTTGTAAATAAAACCGTTTTATTTTTTTTATTTTTTTACATTTAGTGACGAGACGAGCAAGTCGCGCGCCTGATAGTAAAGCGTGCTTGGCTCTGTGCTACGCTCGTCACCCACAAATAGATTGTGTATCTCTTTGCCCTGTAATTATGCTGGCGTCATTGCCATTCAAACCGGAACACAGTAGTGTTTACACACTACTGCTAGGCGGCAGAATATCTGGCAAAGCAGTAGTATCGACCAGACACAACAATCACAAACAGTGACAACAATAAGTAGATCGTTTTGAAAATCAATGCATGTGATAAGTGTTTTACTTATATCGAATTATGTGATTTCAATATGTTTGCAAATGTTTTTCAAAAGCTCTTTCAGAATTTAAGTGGTAGTAGAACTCTTGCAGAGTCCGACTGGGTCGGTACCACTGCATTGCCAGATATTCTGCTGCAAAGCAGTAATTTGTAAGCACTACTGTGTTCTGGTTTGAAGGGCAATGATGCTAACGAAATTACAGGGAAAAGAGTAGGACCATTTAATATCTCTGGGTGACGAGCGCAACACAGAGCTAACTCTGTGTGTTAGGTACTGTGTTGTTATGTGCAGGCGTGATGCTTACCATTAAGCGCACGACAAATGAACTGATACGATTAAATAGAATTAGATGCATTTCCATTTACTGTTAAATTAACTCCAGGAATGTTAAATAATAAAGTTACCTAAACTTGTTCGTTTGAAGGTTTTTAAAAATATACTCATTTAGTACTGCGTAGTTGAAGTCAAGACGTATTGACTAACTGAATACAATGCGTCTACTAACAAATCAGATAGTAAATACGCACATGTAGTCGTTATAGCGTTCGTCTTGGTTTTAAAGTACAGAGATTTTTCATCGGATATCGGTAGGGCTCTTGCAGAGTCCGACTGGGGAGGTACCACTGTATTGCCAGATATTCTGCCGCCAAGCAGTAATGTGTAAGCACTGCTGTGTTCCGGTTTGAAGGGCAATGTTGCCAGCGATATTACAGGGCAAAGAGATAGACCATCTTATTTCTGTGGATGACGAGCGCAGCTCAGAGTCAACGACGCTGTATGGTACTGTGTTGTTACGGGCAGGCGAGGGCTCGTCTTGTCACTTGATCTCCTAAAAAAAATTAAGCATACGTTCTTTTGGTAACTTAAAGGTATATACACATATAAATATAAGTTTATTGTACGTAATCCGAGAACAAGCAAAACCGTAGCTAATAATCAGAATAACTCATATGAGCAAAGATATAGAATTTAATAGTACAGTTGTATCTAAGTACATCATTAAGTATTTTGACTTTCAAGTATATTACAAAAGCAAGTTCATAAAATGCACGAGCAGAGCAGCATAAACGGGATAGCCGAGTGGTTGCGTCGCTAATTTTTTAACATGCCACCCTATGTTTCTTTTGCTACGTTTTATTGCTTCGCAACAGCATTGTGCAGGTCGTTGGCGCAGCTTGCAGTTAGCAGTCTGAAGCTAATCCGTATAGTGCACCGGTCGTCCGTTTCTCATTATGGCCTGACGGTATGTAAGTAACTTTCACACGGCTTACACAACACGTTCGGTAACTGTTTGCCCGCAGCGTATTATGGATTTAGTTTTTTGGCGTGACCGACGTTTTTATGCTTTGCGACTCACTTGGGCCATGTTTGATCATTAAATGAATTCAACTTCGACTAGCGATTGAATAGTGAATTCTTCCAACTAACTTTTTATTATGATTTATTTAAAAAAAGACTTGATTGACTTCTGTATTTGTAGTTTTATGACGGGACTATTTTTTTTTTACGTGATAAAGTGTCGAGATGAGCAAGTCATGCGCCTGATAGTAAGCGTCACGCCTACCCATAACAACACAGTACCACACAGAGCGTGCTTGGCTCGGTGGTATGGTATGTATGGTCTATCTCTTTTGCTCTTCAAACCAGAACACAGAAGTGCTTACACACTACTGCTTGGTTGCAGGATATCTGGCAATGCTGTGGTACCGCCCCGGTCGGACTCTGCAAGTCCCACACACTTAAAAAAAGTGTTTTGTATTTAATAAGAACTATTGCCCCTATAATTATGTTAAATTTGCAAGTGGTGTTTTCAAATTAACACTTAGGTAACCATTGTAATTCGGATACACCACGATAATTTTAGAGTAA
This sequence comes from Eurytides dolicaon deicoon, assembly GCA_018247635.1. Classification (NCBI taxonomy): domain Eukaryota; kingdom Metazoa; phylum Arthropoda; class Insecta; order Lepidoptera; family Papilionidae; genus Eurytides; species Eurytides dolicaon. The sequence goes on along the minus strand of DWGO01000924.1, from coordinate 7,161 downwards.
TATGTAATCTTTTAACAATTAATGTTTTAGCGCCGTAACTTTTCCATTAGATAATGAAACTAGTACTATTTTTTTGTATGTTTTGTTCTATACATTTTTTTATCTATGGTAGAATTGTGTAGACTATGATTTTTTAACAACAATAAAATAGTTTTACGCAATAATTTCTCATGTTTACGTGAATATTGCACCTCATTAAAAATAACTCGTTTATTTTTTATTGTCATTGAATAGATTCTCGCGTATAAATACGTGTGTGTATGACTCAAATGGCGAGAATTTAAAAGAAGTTTAAAAACATGATACTTTTTTAAATACTTTTAATTAATAAATTGAATTTTATCTAAAAGTATCTATAATCAGGTGAGTTAATCCGACTGGTAAAATGAAAGGAATTCGGACATGAAATAAGTCAAGGAGTATTATTACAAGTGAATGTTCACGACACACGACACGCTCCTCGGTCATTGATCTCGTCTCGATCAAAATAAACAGTAAACTTTGCAGGACGGATTACCATGTAACTTCCGTCCACTTACGGTGGCCATTTTTCTTTTAAGAGTTTCCGCTAACTAAGGTATAGTTTCTTCTCTTTTAATATTTAAATTTTGTAACGATTTATTTATATTAAAATTGTAAGTATTGTTACCTGTGTATTAAGTGATTAGATGTAAGGTAAAAATTAGTAGAGATAAAGTCATTAATTTAAAGTCAGATTGGATGGATTTAAAGCTAGATCAGGATCCTTGACCTCGAAAAGAACTGATGACACATAAATAGATGGTCTTTAGTCATATGTGATAATACTCTCAATCAAACCGAAAGAAAACTATATCCAGATCAGTTCATTCGTTCAAAAGATGGCTTTGATACCACGAACATATATAGACACAGATATATTATAAAGTTAAAAAAATGTCTATGCGTCGATAGTTGAAAATACGGTAAGCGATACATCCAACGCTTGACTATAATCCTTTATTGGACGGACGTCTATTGTTGGCGGGAATTGTTCGTTCACAAATAACATTTAAATTAATATTAAGCATTAGCCAATAAAATTGTTTTGATTCTGAATATATGGATGTTTTCAAAAAAGCAGTTTTAACTGCATTTTACCATGATGTAAATAACTATAAGTATTTTCAATTAAAAGAGAAACTTAAACACTCATATTTATTTAGTTTGACGAAAAACTATGCAGACTTACAAATATAACCTAAAAAATAATGAAGGTAAGGAAGGAAGATAAAGAAACAATACGTTAATTATTTTGTTATCATTTTCCATTTGATAAAATACCAGGTCGATATTTTATATCATCAATTTTCTAATTTTATGCAGAGTTTTAAATAAATATATGTATAAGTGGGCAAAAATTTAAATAAAATACTTGAATAATGTGAACTTAATACCTAAACGTGTGTTAAAAGTTTGCAGTTCGAAGCAATTTCTTTCAAAAAAGAACTAAACGGTGTGTCAACATAATTATAATATTTTTTTTAAAAAAAATTGTACTAATCAATTTAAATATATAACTCGATATATAGGCTATAGTGTAGATATTAATGGTGTAACTTTACGCTGCAAACATTCAAGGAGACCACTTTAGGAAAGTAACTTTTTAAAAGCAAAGAAAACAAAATACCATAGAAAGTACAACAGCCGGTGCCCACAAATAAACATGGAATATTTTAAAAGCCATTTCCATTAGTTTATCGCTTGACCCCAATGCACGCACTAAAACGTTTCAACTTCTATGACGCTTAAAAATCATTGCATTCTAACTTTAAAACAATTGTCTGTAATTGTTCATCTGTACACTATGATATATCCGTATACTATGATAAAAAATTAGGAGTTGAAATAGTGTCTATATTTTTGTTACGTAAAAAAATTGATAACGGTTGAACAAGTGTCAATAAAAATTAAAACAATGCACATAAATTTTATTAAAACTTGATAAAATTCGAAAATAAGTTTTATTTTACAATTTAGTATTTATGTGAGTCCAAGAAATCCATAAATTACATTTAAATGTACAAATTTTTCGCCGATATATGTACATACTTTCTTCCAGCAAAAGCTTTTTTTTATTGCCACTTTATAACACATATGATTATAATTAATTTAGTATATAAATAAACCAATAGAATTTAGTCCGACTGGGGCGGTACCATTGCATTGCCAGATATCCTGCCGTCAAGTACTACTGTGTTACTACTGTGTTCCGGTTTGAAGGGCCATGGCCAGCGATATAACAGTTCAAAGCGATAGACCATATAATATCTCTGGGTGACGAGCACAGAGCCAAACACGCTCTGTGTTGATATGGGCTGGCGTGTCGCTTACCATCAGGCAGAAAACTGTCTTATTTCATTCAACGTTGCAAAAATCGCGGCAACTCGTCAACTGCTAAGTACAATGCATCGGTCATGATCTTCCTCGTATTATCTTCAATACAATAAGCACCTCTCCCACGTTTTTGTACATTCGCACGTATCAACATTGTGCGCTATCGTGCCGCTAATGATCCGTGTAAGCGATAAGCTATTTCTTACACTCGTTACAGATACTGTCATTAGAGATTAAATTATTTAATTATGGCCACCCTCTTTTTTATGAAAGCCTAATCTTCGTATAGGTTATGTGGTACCGACAGTCATGCGGTGCCAGCGCAAATTATTAGATTTTACATTGGTTTTGGATGTAAGAGTTTCCTGTTTCCACTTTATTTGTTATTTACAAAGCAAAAGTCAAAATCAAAAACTTTTAATGATTTCTTCTATTTACGCGAATACTTGACATTATAAAATAAAACTATTTACGGATTTTGTCGCGTTTATTTTAAATTTCCCGACGTTTCAAACACTTTACAGCGTTCATGGTCACGGGCCGGACTGAAGATGTTAGACTTCTCAATTTATTAATTTTTGTTCCGATCTATGCAGAAAGAACTAACTGTATCTTTATAACTTGCAGTGGTAGTATGTTTGGGTTTTGGGTCTGCTTCGTGTCTCTGTTTCGTTAAAAAAAAACAATTACTGCTTTCATATGTCATGCCTAAATTGAATACAGCAACAAAAATGTCGACCCAAGCCATCGTACAACTACACTTACAGCTCCTCTGACCGGCTATTTTGTGCGCCCTGCAACTCTTTTTATCTTCGCTCGCTTCTTCGTTGAGAACGTTTACCGTCCACGGACACATCGAGGACATTAACAACTTGAATAAAGATATTTTGACTCTGACTTTGACTTTTCATCAGGCGAAACACTTGGTTAGCTTTCTTTCCTAAAAATTACTCATATTGCAACCCATTAGCATGAACCATTGTTAACCAATGGCCTTATAACGCACTTGCAATTATAAAAGCAAACAAACTTTCACCGCCACGAGCAATTTCGGCTATCGCCTCGTCAAACAAGGGCCCGCGTGCTAACAAGTGGCTGGTTGTGGGTAGTTGCATCAGTGTTTGCGCGCGAAAACGAACGCCGTGCGTGTTTGATTTTCGCGCCGAAACCAATATGAACAGATTAGAAAGTGTTTAATGCCACAGATCTAATGAGACGATGCGTTGGATTGCAATCATTTGCGTAACACGTTCGGATATACGTCCGAAGGTTTTGTTCATAATAAAATTGTTTTTTTGAAAATGTTCAGTAAATTTATTTTATATAATTTATATTATTATATTTAATTTTAACATTGAAATACATTAATAAGTTAAAGATTGTTTAGTAAGATTTTTGTAATGAACTCTATGAATTAATTAAGCTCTAATGATTGTCGTAGTACTTAAATGATCATTGTAACTTATTGTTCGTAAATATTTTACTGTTCCACTACATCTGTGGAACTCAAATCGTGGTAGCTCTACGGGAAATTAGTCTAATTTGTTGGAAGGGACGTTATGAAGAAGTACTGAGTAATAGACTTTTGCAGAGTCCGCCTGGAGAGGTACCACTGCATTGCTAGTATTCAACCGCCAAATAGTAGTACGTAAGCAATGTTATGTTTCGGTTTGAAGGGCAATGATGCGTAATTACTGGGAAGAGAACACTTTAAATCTCTGGTTGACACGCGCTGCGCAGAGCCAAGCACGTTTTGTGTGGTACTGTGTCGTTACAGGCAAGCGACTTGCTCGTCACTTTACTTATACCTCTTTAGGACCGCATCGAACCCTTTCAAGAATCCTCTTTTTTGTTATAGATTTCATTTGGATGTAGTACCTATGTATGTATAGTTAACATACTTGCAAGTTATATTAAATTAATAAATTTTTGTTTCAGGTAACATTCTTTGCAGATGTTTCGTTGGCGTTTATCTTTGTCGTGAGTAGTCGTCAAATGTTGTCCCCGTTCATAAAACCTTATTATTTTTTTGGCATGTCATACATATGTATATAGGCTGGTATATTAATTTTTTGATCTCATTTATTTAGATCGGTTATAATACGAAAACACCATTTGTGTTGATATACTGATCCTTTTTCGAAAAATGTTCAAGGACAAGTATTTTCTAAGCCTCTCGACGTACATAGGAATAAAGTAATACAATAGACATAGGAATAAAGTAATAAAATTTTTTAATACTTCTTAAATGTTAGACTGTCGCCATAATCGTTTAAGCAGTTTTGAACTAAAGTTTCAACGGAAAACTACGAGACAATGGATCTCTCCGGTTGGTCAGTCCACCACGGATTCTTCTGGGTATGTTTCATATCACCACTGCCATTTAACTTCGCGCCTTTGAATGATACGTCCAAACTGAACGTCCCATGCATTGCGAGGCGTGCTTTATAAAATATTCAGCGTACCAACCACATTTCCCAACAGGGCCCCGCTCGGGGCATATTAATTAGTACACCGTGTACTTACTCAATGAACGGCCCTTCCTTACCCATTCCATCGTCGTCCCTATATGCATGAAACGTGACCAAACACCGTCGACCTACCATCAGATATACCAACGTACGTCACGACGGACCACACTGCGCTGGTCTTCCGGCCACCGTTTTAACAACCTCCCTTTTAAAAGGCAAACGTATAGATAAGGGCCACCGTAAAATGGCTCCATAATAGACCTGCTCCAACGTTTCTAGAGCCCTCTATGAATGTGTGGCATTAACGCTTTGAAAGCTCAAGCAGTTCTGGTGGTCTGAAATTAAAATGATCTATGATTTCATAGTTGACATGCTTGTGAGTAGGTCGAGTAGTTCTGGTGGTCGTTCGCCAAGATTGCAATCAGGTGTGCTTACACGCGCACATAACTTGACCACAATTGAATGTAGGAATAATAAATAAACAATGTTCAACGCTTTATTGCTTCGGTGTAGATTGTTCATAATTTTTAAATATTCATTTTGCACCACTTAGTCATCGAGAAAACGAAGGTCGTTGCAAAAAATGTAGGCGATCATAACGTTTGTAATGCGATGATTCATAGAGACTGGGTGATTGTTATTTATTTGTTTACAAGAAAAATACTTCCTGGTTCTATAATTTGAACTATTTTAATTGCACGAATGGCGTGGTTGGATTCATTCCCCGCACAGGACAAGAATTTGTTTAATTCGCAAATGGCTATTATGCCCGATCCAGACTCTTTACGAGGCTACACGAGGGAACGCGAGTACGAGTGTAGACGGTGCGCTCGCGTGGCCTTGTGTTCCCTCGCCTTGCCTCGCCGTCGCTCCGCTTTGTGTCGGTTTTTCGACGCGAGTCAAAGGACACGAGTGTGTGAGTGTGTAGTAGACGTTGCAGACAACTGAATAAATCGAGAGTGTGGATGGCTAACGCACCAGGAGGCGTCTCGCGAGTCTGAATCGGGCATTACGAGTCTGGATACCTTATGCCCATGTTATGTGTCCTTATTTCATGTTTGTCGAAATCCCTTCGATACAGAAACATTATGTAATTTGTGAAATGTATAAATAATTTCACTGATATTATGGATATTATTTTGCAACATGTTCTCACTCGGTTCTGTTTCTAAGTCAACAACGATTTTAATTTCGGTCACTACATTAAAATCAGAACAAATTACGTGTTTAATAAACTTAAAAGGCTAGTATGTCCCAATATCTTAGAATCATCGTTAAAGCAATCTCTAGCAATGGCTTCGTACGTTATGTCAGCGACGTAATCTAACAGCACCCAACGTTCCCAGAAGCGTGAAACACTACGCATCTGTGAAATCAATTATTTTAATTGATTCGACAAAAATAAATGGCTTCCAGCGCCGCCGATTGACAGCGTGATCTCGGTGTTTCCCGCCTTAAATTTGGATGTGTCAACTTATTTGTAAAATCTCAAAAAACTACAATCAAATACCATCCTTATTTCGTAGTGATAAGTCTCAAAATGACGTCGCGGGCAGCTTTGATAGTTTCCCGCCCGTCTAGCGTTTCCACGGATAATTTTCGACTTTGTTATTATATGCACAGACTATAAATAGAATTAAAGTTCGACTGTTACGAAGTGAATCATTGCTTGCACGTCGTGCTTTCTTTTGTTAGTGATGTGATTAAAAATAACAATGAATGAATGAATGTATCGACATACGGCTATACTTTTTTAAATTGTTGGATACTGAGTCCTATGGATACAAATATGTGTTTTTTTACGAGATAAAGTGATGAGACGAGCGAGTCGTACGCCTGATGATAAGCATCACGCCTGCCCATCACGACACAGTACCAAACAGAGCGTGCTTGACTCTGCTGCGCTCGTCATCCAGAGATATTAGATGGCCTATCTGTTTGCCCTATAATTTCACTGCCCTTCAAACCGGAACACAGTAATGCTTATACTACTGCTTGGCGGCAGAATATCTCACAATGCTGTGGTACCGCCCCATTAGAACTCTGCAAGAGTCCTACCACTTAGAACACTGTATACGATGAAAACAAAATTATATTTTTATTTAACTACCTGTATTGTATAGTGATTTAATCCAGTAATATTTTGCATTTGCTGAGTTTTAAGACTGTCTTTTTTTTTTCATTACTTTTTACCATGATCACAATATGGTGACATAGACGATGATTCTAACCTAACCTAACCTAACCTAACCTAACTGGTACGCATCCATCCGACGCCACGCAACTATATAGCTCCACGAAAAAATTACTAAAAAAATAGTAATTTTTGAGCTAC
>DWGO01000923.1:0-10656 GCA_018247635.1 Eurytides dolicaon deicoon | reverse complement strand
ACGTCGCCAATACAATAATACCTAGTCGCTGAGAACTTTTTTCTAGTGAAGCGTACTACGTGGCATTTGTCAATATTAGACCAGAACACAGTAGTGCTTACACACTACTGCTTGGCGGCAGAACATCTGGCAATGCAGTAATACCGCCCCAGTCGAACTCTGCAAAAGTCCTACCACTTAGTTGGAAGGTGAAGTAATATTCGTCACATATAAAAACGTTCAAACATCCTTAACATGTAAAAATATGCGCGGGGTTAATTATATTTACGCCGTGGCGATTCACAAAGACGTAATAAGGAAAACAGTCACGGGAAAATGGCTGAAAAAACAAAAGCGGAGTGCTAGCAATAAAACGTGAACTGTCACAAGTCTGCTGGAATTTCTTTATTTTATTCCGTTATCTATTAACATGCAAAAAATCCTTTTTATATTCTTCCCTCGTGTTTTAAGGAAAAGGGACCGTACCTCAGACGCTACTACACGTCTTGGTAAGTACATGAATTGAACATTGAATTAAGCAGAAATAACTTCGTATTATCATAAATTGCTTTATATTAGTTACTATTGTAAACTGTATATATTGTGTATACTATTTGCTAAAAATACGAATGCTTCGATTAGATTTGTTAAAAAATTTTAATATATTTATTATGATCAAAGTGATAGCGTCGTTCGCCTGATGGTAAGCAACGCCTAACAGCACAGTTAAAATAGTTTTTTTTCTTTAATAGAGAAACGAAATCAAAGATTACGACACTTAAGTCAATAATTTAACAAAATGTTATTTGGTGAAACACTTCTGTACATAACTAATTTGTTCGAGATTTTGACAATTTGATTTATTTAATCATTATTATATAATTTGTATTATATGTAAGTAAATGATATGAAATTAGTAATAGATGTACAATATCAATATTAATACATTATTAAAAGCCTAGTGATTTATATCCGAAAGAATAAACTACTGAACTGATTACAATAAAACTCTTACAATTACTTCGGTTAAAAGACCCTTAAGCAAACAAAAATGATTATCATTTGTGTATGTACTTCATACATATTCGTATAAAGATACATACATACATGCATATTATTAAATACCTTAGTTCTATAAGTCACTGAATCTTTTACTTCTTTCTGATCCTTACTGATAATTACAATAACTTACATTTTTAAAGACTTTATATTAAAGTCTACCCAAATAACGAGTGAGGTATCTCATGCTACGTCACTTACGTACATAAGTTAATTGTTACGCTACGTAATTATTGTTAACATAGATTTAATGTACCCTGTTTGATAATATTAATTTCCTATGTATTAAAATAACCAACGAGAAAATGATTCATTTCATATACTTCAAACATATAACACATATTCCATTATTCATTGAAGCAATGCTAAATTAAACAACCATCGTGTAAATGCATGTATTGTTTTTAAACTGATGGGAATTAGTTATTATTTATATATAACATAGTTTCAGCACAACAATTGTGCCAATCTTACAAAAACAAACTCCCCTACCTAGTACGGGGTCCCGTCTAAGCCTTATCTCCCTCGCGTTCTATTTAAATGTCCCGTAACGGTCGGCATTTCCTTTGTCCCCTTTTATCCAAACTATCTACATTTCACACGACTCCTTCTCCTTGATCTCGTCCAACTCGCATTCGATGCGGAAATTGAAACTGTCTGTCAGTATTCATCGTGATACGCCTGTCTTAAATAGTTTTTCTCTTACTTTCACTAATATGTATGGTTTATAACGTTTATTCGGATAAATCCCTTGATTTATGTTACAGTTATCTCTATTCAAACATACATACGAGTATGTATGTGACAGAATTGAATTAATGTGTAAATACTACTGTGATCCGGTTTGAAGGATAACGTCGCAAGCGTGATTACTGGGTATAAAGATATAATATCTTAAATCTCTGGATAATGAACACAGCACAGGGCCAAGCAGGCACTGTGTTATAGGTATCGCTTACCCTCACCGGTGGCTTTACGTGATCTAGATATTTTAAATATTTGTCTTGATTTGCACTTGCTTATTTTTATAAATAAATCGATTAAGATATGAGACCCACTCTCACAGGTATTAAGATTTTTTTTGCAATTTTAATATTTAATAAGTTTCTTACTGTTGTCTTTAACTAACCATAAAAGTAACTAATAAAAATAAAAAGGTAAAATAGATCTAGAAAACTGGGTGTGTTATTTCCAAGTAATATTGTACTATGGTATAACATATACAAAATATAATACGCATATAATAAAACATCAGTTAATATGCTAGCATATGCTATTCATGTTACATACAACTTAAATTGCTTATAATGTGTTGCCATTTTAAACATATTCCATTGAAAAGTTATCGCAAGTAATTCATTTCAAGAATATTACCATAGTAAAATAGTTTTCTTTAGAAAACCAAGTTCACTGTACTCGTAAGCTACTTACGTAAATGTGCGAGTAATCTACTTGCAATGCAAATTCATTCCGCTCGAATCTGAGTAAAAGTGGGTACGGCGAAGAAAAATTATATCCCTTAAACGAAAAAATACAAAGTGGTGCGCAGAGAAGTAAAATATAAGAAACGTAATATAATGTAAAAATGATTTCTTTTTAAGTTTTTTAAAAACGGCTCAGTGCACTTTCATAAATGTTAAAACTACGGTTTCGAACGTCCATGAAAAATAGAAAAAACTGGTGCGTCGCTAGCCTTGCCTCGTTACATAATTCCATATATACTTGTATATAATTATATAATTATACCAAACAGACGGCCAAAAAAAGGAATAATGAGTCGCCTGCCTTTACCACGATTTCCTATATAAAACAATCAGGGCAAACATTTGTTTTACCAACCGGGTCCAGATACTTTATCGTAATGTAGAACCATTGCTATTTGCTTAAATCTTAATGGGACATTTAACAGACATTGACTAAAAGGTAATGCCCTAGCCGAAAAATAGCCCTACTTGTAAGACTTGGAATTACTTGTTGACTAAATTTAACTACCAAAAAGAAACTTAATGCAACTAAAGTAAGAGTTTAGGGAGAAAATATTTTGCACACTTAAAAGTTTTTCCCAATATTAAATAAAAATATCTCACACATATCCAGGTGAATTCTTACCAAGTAACCAATAACAGTTTCGAAACTGTTGTTAATTGTAATAATAAAACGAATTGTTAATTGTTGTTCTTGTGTAGAAAGTATGAGAAATTCGTACTATTACCTTCTAAGTGAACTCTTATATTTTTACTCATAGTAATTGTTCTTCGGAGCATCACAGAAGATTTTCAACATTTTGTTAGAAGTTTTTCATTTTTTCACAATTCTGCGTTTATGTACTAATGGTGGCTCAATCCTTAGTAGCCAGACCTCTTTTAAACACTTTTGCTTAGTAGCCTATTATTGTAAAGAACATATAAAATCTTTTCTTTCACATATTTAAAATACAAGCTTATATTTTAAAAGCCTTTATGTTAAAAAGTTATTATATTGACGTTGACAAAACCAAATTCAAGCGCCTGTATATTTGTTTGATATAATAAACTCAAGTGAATTTGTTATTAGAATTAATAGAACACAATTAAAAGAAAAAAATTCTGATTCCAGTCGGGTTTATTCGAACCAAAACATCTAAAAATATTTACCATCATCCAATTTTAAACTCGTAAAAACTTCAATCATATATTAATATAACGTTACGTTTAACTTTGTAAAACATACAAAGTGAAATGAGAAACGGTTTATTTGTTTAGCAGTAGTACGTTTCCATTATTTACTTGCTGATTCAACAGCTTGTAATAACTTAGATATTTGAAAGAGTTTTAGAATGAGCAAATACCCTGCTCATTTATTAAGTTTACATTTATCAGCATCATCTTCCCATCCAATAATAATAAATACATGTATATAATTTTATTAGATTATATTAGGGATATTATCTAAGGATAATTTGTTAAATTTATAATACTATTAATATCATCTAGTACTTATTTCACAATAAGCAAAGCAATAAGACCCAAGGATTATTACTAAAAGTAGAGATTTATGATTCTGTGTATCAGACTCACGCCTTATTTATCTAGTCACATTGTTTCATAAAAGAAAACAATAGATATTTGTGATCCAGATAAAGAAAAGGCCTTTATCCGCTGTCCGCGCTAGGATTATATCTAACATGTCACATTAGAGACGGCTTAGGGAAACACCTTAACCCTCTTCAAGATGAATGATGAGAATGAAGTAGAAGCCGACTTTAGAAAAAGTACTTCCTCCTTTGAGACCGAACTTTTTTTATTCTTTTTACAGACCGATTGAAACATAATTCTCGAACAATTTATCAAACTTCCATTACATTAACATTCATCAATTTGGCGCTTAAGCGTTAAGCTCAGAACATAATTACTTTATTGAAAGCAATAACCACTACTGATCAGCCATCAATACTTTAGGAGAAGATTGAGATTATTTGTGTTAAACTGTTAACAGTCCGACGAAACATAAGCATGTAAGTTAATTTACGTATTCTACTCAGTGCCTTAATATCGTTGTGAAATTTTAGTTTTGTTTCCAAAACCAGTCAACTTTTAACATCTGTCAAATAAAAGAAATTAATAAGTTTTTGAAATAATACATTTATTACCGGGATTAACACACTCAGTAGGACATCCAACGCATCCAGTCCGTGCCGTGACCATGAACGCTGTAAAGTGTTTGAAACGTCGGGAAGTTAAAGTTATTATAAACGCGATAAACTCCGTAAATAGTTTTATTTTATAAACACGTAAATTGTGTAATTATATACATATTTCGCATATAAAAAGCTAAAGTACATAAAACAATACATATAAGGTATTAGAAAAACTCCTTTGGCTGAATTATGACCACAAAGCGATCGCAACTTTTTATTAAAAGTCATTTTATTGTTTAAAACAATAGCCATTGAATTAAGCGTTTGTGACATAAATTATATTCAAAGCGAATATCCCACATTCCACTTAGCAATATCGCGTTAAATTCATTTGAAATGATAATAATTGTAGAGCCCAGCACCTGCTCCCAAGTTTCTTCAAAATATGATTTGCCTGCAACTTTTGCAATTACTGAAGTTTCCAGAAGTGAAATGCCCGCAATCGAAGTTTTCTGATTGTCTCTCGGCATTTCTTTTAATATTTCGCTACCAGAATAATTTTAAATGGCGTACTTACTCTTTAACGTCTTTGCATAAATAAAAAAAAATATTTACTATGAAAAATAATTCAACGCACTCAAAAGGTTTGATTAAGTATTTTATATGTTAATATTTTGCATGAGTATTCCAAATGTCAAAATTTAAAAGCAATAGAAAATCGCGTTAAATTCTTTAAATTAGTTTTATTATACACTGAAGAAGTAATTAACATATTAACATAACAAAAAAAGGTTAAATATGTCTAAGCTGCGAAATGTCGAATTAAGACGATGAAACTTAATTAGGTGGGCACGTACATAGGGCCTACGGGAACAGACGCACAATACGTGCGTTGCATACGGACTCCGCTTTTAAGGAAGCGCCGAATATAGGATTAATGGAACTTACTTCTTTAATCTAGTATCTTTCTCACTATCACAATTTTTTTTTTTCTTCATTAGATAAAGTGAGAGGTAAGAGGCGCGTCTGTCGAAAACAACACAGTGCCATACCTGCTTGGCCATGCGCTTCGCTCGTCAGCCACAGGTTTAAGAGGTTTTATCTCTATACCCATAAATTACGCTGGTATCATTACCTTTTAAACCGGAACACAGCTGTGCTTACCCACAACTGGTTGGCGGTTGAATGGCTGTTAATGCCGTGTTATCTCCCCAGATGGATTCTGCAAAAGAGTCCTACACACTAATCTCTATATGACATCTTTATGTATCTACTTTATATGACAACACCACAGCAGAACCGAGAAAAGTTTTAACCTTTTTGTCCACTATAAAACAGTGCTTGCTAATATAATTCTGGTAGGGGAAAAATAACAAAAAAAAATATTAGTGATACCACAAAAATTAACAAAAGAATTTCAAGTCCTCTTTGTTAAATTCTTAATATTAATCAATAAATATAAAAAAGTAAAAGAAAATCAAAAAAGTATGTATCAGAATTATACGAAGTAACCCGGAAGCAAACGAAACCGAAATTATTGCAAACGTGCTCTTTATCTAGAAGCATTATTAAACAAGATATTTTCGCTAAATATCATGTCACTTTTTACAACAAAGAAGTACTATAATTAGTATATTGTTATTTCATCGTTACAATGTATGCACATCGATTACATTATATTAATATTTTCATAAAATATTATCAAGATATTTGATTATACACACCAAATTGTCGTTTATCCTATGATTTTATTATAAGTAAAAAAAACGCTATGATACGAAACTACGTCAGAATCGATTTCTGGTCAGAGAAAGTCGTGTGCCTGATGGAAAGCAATACACCTGGCCAAGACAACACAGTACCACACATAATCTGCTTGGCTCTGCACTGCGCTCATCACTCGGGATTTAAGATCTATTTATATGTCCAATAATTAAACTGACATCATTGCCTTTTAAACCTGCAAACCGGAACACAACAGTGCTAACGTAGTACTATTTGGTAGTTGAATAACTGATAATGCAGTGGTACCAACCCAGACGATATATTTTTAAAACTTTCTCTAAAGATTTTAAATACAAAAATTAGTGATCGGGCAACCCTAGAAAAAACGAATATCAACAAAATCACTAGTTTTAAGGAGAGCTTTAAAACCGCGTTCCTTACTTCGTAAACATAGTTGTCTTTATATACCTACTTCATCAAAAACCGCTAAAAATTAGATGTTTTATGAAAACAATATCTCTAGATAAACATAAAAAATAACAGTGAATTTCGCAAATACTATTTATTATTTAAACTAGAATACGCGGCGCTGTGCTAGATCTTATTACCTCTTCGCAAGTCTGAGAGTCCAGTGGATTGATATAAATTATGTGAAATCATCTGGATCACCTAAATAGATGGGTGTGCCACACGGGTCTATCATCAGGCCTTTTTTATTTTTACTTTACGTAAATGATTTGACTTTCATGAGAACTTATTTTTAAGGTTGAGCGTAATCTAACTACATAGTTATGACAAAGTAAAGTGCACTGTCACGCTTATTTAACTAGTTCGTAATTAATAATTTAGTCCTGAATGTTAGGTAGGTAGGTAATAAAGAAAAATATTAAAAATCTATACCGAACTGATGACTTAAATTAAATTAATTGACTTATTCGACTTCCCTTTAGTACGATTTCACGGAATTGATTGTCTTTTAGGATTTTGAGCTTCAAAGCGTTTCAAAGGGCCTGTGTTCAATTTCATACATGAGCGCAAACATTTTATGTCTGTTGATTAAGACTTATTATCTATTTATTTTTTTATTATTTGTGTAGCTTGGTATATATTTAAATGTATACCGGTATAAGGTAAAGTAATACATATGTTATATATTGAGCTTATCTTGCTCCCAATTTGCTTGGGTATATAAATGAAATTTTATTTGTAAGGTTTATTTTCTCTCCGATATAATAAAAGAGTCTTTTAATGGGTTCATGGGTTCGATTCCCACCCAGGGCAAAGATTTATATGAACCAAAGATAATCAGGGAATTTGTCCGTGATAAATTTATGTACATATAAATAATAGAATGAACGTATTTACAATACAAGACATCTCTTTCTTAAAATAGATACAGCTTTTAAGAAAAAAGAAAACAAAATCTCAACAACTAAAATAATCTTAGCGATCTCAATATTTAATTATCTTATAACCGTCTAGACGGTTTTTTTTAAAGATTAATTTTGTTTAAAATTTCGTAAACAGAATAAAAATTTATTTAATTATTTTCGAAGTTTAAACTTTGGTAATTAAAGGCAAATATATTAAAAAAACTAAGAGCTTTTATTAAGAGCGATCAGCGTACTAAAAAGCAGGACTCCTTTGCAGAGTTCGTCCAGGGTGGTACCGTTATTTTGCCACCAAGTAGTAGTGTGTAAGCACTATTGTATTCCAGTTTGAAGGGCCAGGATGCCAGCGTATTACTGAGGAAAGTGATATACTATCATATATCTCTGGATGACGAGCGCAGTGCAGAGAGAGTTCCAATCCATGAGAGCCAAACCGCGAGAGCTATGTTAATAAGTAATAATAAACAAACTAAGTACTAAGTGCTATAAGTGCAGAATAGCAATCCTACACTCACCCTTCAATCTAAAGACGCACTCCACTTGAGGTCCAATCAACCGTTGCACATTGATATCAAAGTTCTATCACGACAAAATCGTAACTTGAACAACTGTATCACCAAAAAATAAAATTATCCCACTCCTTGTTATCGATAAAAGCACTACTGAAATTTACTGAACATACATATGTATACATGTTAGCGGCATCCTTGTCAATAGTGAAGTGTCAACATTGAATACTATTTGTTATCTGTTACAAGAAATGTTTCATGGTTTACTCCTATATAAACAATGACTGTGCAAACGTTGGACGCATAGTCTGAAGTATACGGGAAATGAAGATAAGGTGTTTAATTGCAGTTACAAGTTGTGACATCACCCTGTATCGATGAAAGTGCTTATGATAAATAAGTATTAAATAGAATTATTATGTTATTAAAGCCCGAATGGCTGTAAATAAATTTATTGGAATTAGGCTGGCTGAATTATTTCTAACATACATAAATACAAAACGAAATGTGCAGAACGTTAAAATTTTCTTTAAATTGACGGCGGTATGATTAGTAAAGGTAAGGATACTGTCACGCTTAATGATAGGAACACTGATTATATCATTAATCTTATTATTGACTACAAACTGACTACAAAGCCAAAGGTAAGGTGGGTTTGATTTCCACCCTAAATATTTTTGCGATGATCAGAAATATTTGTTCTATATCTAGGTGTTAACAATCTATATAAGCATGCATGTATGTACATAAATATAATAGTTTTCTGGTTACCTTAGTATTGGCTCTACCTAGTTCGGTACGTTTTTATGTAACAACGGTAATGTTTTTATGTAACATCGACTCGTATTCAAGTATTACATAATAATGACCTTATAAAACTTACACGGGTTACAACAGGTTATTATTTTGATCTAACATTCTGGTACAGTATATATTATATTTATATAAAGTTATTGTTGCAGGAAATTCTTCCTCCAAGTTAACGAAGCGATAAACACTAAGGAAAAGCAATATTTGTCTCTAGGAAAAATTCACTCACACTGAGTGTAATATTCCCGTAGCAAATTGTTGCGCTCGCTAAGTCGTCGTTGCTTAAACGTTTTGAAGTCGTTGAAGCAATTACGTTTAATTCGTCCCTAGGCCCCGCGCTTTGCTGAAGTCGAGAGCTTCGTAACTTATTTAAATTACACACTTTTCGGGTTTCTGCGTAATCGTTCAGTCGTAATTGACCTCGTGGCGCGAATAATTCAATTTGGACCAACGGAAGGCCGAGTTTACGCCAGTCCGTGACGGTTGTAATGACCCTTAAAAATATTTGCCCATTTCTTCACAGAGCTTGGGCTATAAAATTGCTAATCTAGAATTCTCAGCCAATTTTCAAAACACTTCATTCGAAAGCACGCAAGGCAAGAACAAGTAATTGACTTGAGTAAATGTACAGTGATGTGCTTTTTAGAAATGCAACTCACTAAGGCAGTACGTGAGCTGCTTACGATGCAAATTCATTTCGCTCGACTCAAAGCGAAAACAGTTTTGGAACGAGGAGTGAAGAAAATATCACTCCAGCTTTAACTATTAACAACATTTTCATTTTTTTAGGAGATAAGTGACCAGAAGAGTCGTACGCCTGATGGTAAGCGTCACCCCTGCGACACAAAATACGCTTGGCTCTGCGCTGCACTCGTCACCCAGAGATATAAGCTGGTATATCTTTTTGCCCAGTAATTATGTTGGCATCATTATCCTTTTTGCCGGAACACAGTATGGCTTGCACGTGCTGCCCCAGATGAACTCTGTAAAATAGTCCTACCAAGAGTCTAAGTGGTAGGACTTGCAAAGTCAGTAAGTGGTACAGCGGCAGAATATCTGCTGCCAAGCAGTAGTGTGTAAGCACTACTGTAATCTTGTTTGCAATGATGCCAATGAAATTACAGGACAAAGAGATAGATCTGTGGATGACTAACGCAACGCACAGCCAAGCACGCGCCGTGTGGTACTGCGTTGTCAAGGCAGGCGTGACGCTTACCTCGAAAAAAAAAATAAATTCGTAAATATTTAATCTGAGTGGCCACCAACTCGATTTACCAAAGATGAATAGTAAATAAAATAATTATTTTGCCAAACATGTGTGAATTGTTTAAAGTCATAAGCGGGGTACAGTAATTTATAAATTGAATTTTGTATAGTAAAGGAATCTGATACATATTCATGCTGTAATTAGATACAACTTTATGTGTCAACGTATATCACATATTTAATTAACGAACAGCAGTAGAAAGTAAAACTGAAGTTACATACAATTTTGGGCTAAATTTAATGTAATTTTTCTCTCTCATTCCATCCCTTCTTAAACTATTCACAAGGCTATCAAGGGAAT
>DWGO01000922.1:0-10657 GCA_018247635.1 Eurytides dolicaon deicoon | reverse complement strand
CTTTATCAGCAATTCGTCTTAAAATAACCTAACCTAAAATAGTGGAATCGAATTCACACGTATTAAAAAGAAGTTTATAAATTTTCTTATACAATCGTAAATTTTGTGATTTTAAATTATAATTAGTGGTACTCTAAAAATATTTCATAATTCGACATTTTGTCACCTGAACCAGATAGATAACTTTTTAATTATTTCGTCATGAATATTATTAACAGACTAAATTTTCATATTATAATACTTGGTTATTTGCAATTCCAAAGTGACTTTTGATCCGCCGACATAAAGTTATCCGTGACATTTTGAAACGAGGATGTGTGGCCGAAAGTCGCAAGATCTAAATACATGTTATTCTAGTCGCCAAAATGTGAGGGGTCACCGACCGGCGTGCTCGTCCCGGCGTATGTTTGTGCAGTGTCCCCGTAACTTACACGATTTTACATAACATACGCAACGTGAGAACATTAGAGCCTCGGCAGACGAGACCTTTTATTTTCGACACCTTTGATAACCACGCACGTCCAAAGGCTTGATTTTGTTGACGCATAAGACTTTCTCACGTCAAAATTTCTCAAGAGATTTCCATATGCTTTATATAAATTTTAATTTAAATTGCGATCTTCTTTTAAACCTGATACGAAAGAAACTGTAGCGCTAAATATATGAAAATAATGTTATAGGCATAAAATAAATAAATATTTTAATAATAGATTTTATTAAAGATCCAAGAACAACGGCCTCAAGAACCAGCCATATTTGCCATACTTAAGGTATATATGCTATATTTGTAATATATCGCTATGAAATTGAGGTCATTTACTAAATTATTTATTATTGTTTGGGGGAAAAGTCTTTTCGTATTTCGTATGAATGAAGTTGTAATAAAATCTCTTTGGTTGTACTTTTTGTTTCTACCGAGTATACGATTAAAACTATGATATTTTAAAAAAGAATAATAAAGAGTAAAAATCAAATACCTCTATTTTTCAATTGTTTTTCTGTCCTCCAAAATGAGTGAATCTAAGGAAGAAGTCTCTATCTAAAGAAAAATCTATCGATACATTTTGAAGTCATCTACCATATACCTCTGACCTTGCACCCTCAGATTCAGAAAATCTTTGAGTAGTGTAAGGCTAACATTAAAAGAGGATGGACTGTGAAAATTGCTTGTTAATCAGTCCCAATTACTAAGAAAATTTCTACCAGAACAAAATGGCACTTACATATATGCATATTATTTATTATACTACTTGTAATTAAACTTTGTAAACAAAATGTATTTATATACAAATTTAAGACATTTTTTTTATACATTTTTTTAGACAAGTATTTTATAAAACAAAGAAACTTTTTCCTGACCTATAAGTAACCTGACCTTCCCGAATCCAAAACCTTGTTGTTTATCGTTTCCTTTACCTACCGTTTTTTGAAGGTTACCTATTTATATATTATTCACCCAAAAAGGGTAACAAAAATTATTCATGTTTAGAAAACCGAAATTCCTCGTTGTACAAAATTTAAAACATCACATGTGTATGTTTTGGATGTTTCAGTACCAGCCAGTTTCTAAAATAAAATGGATAATACACAATCACAATTTATTTAAATTAAGGACAACAAAACATGGACTATATGATAATTGAAACTGAAACAGCGCTGCCTTGATTCACTAAGCCGCTGAATAAAAGAAAGAAAATTATATTTCAAATTTTCAGAATTTCAAAATAATGTATAATGAATAATTAATTAGTTAGAATCCATTATAAACTCATGAATAATGACATCGATGTTATATGTATTGCGAAAAAATTACGATCATCCCCGTGTTAATGAATATGATAACCAGTGTTAACAACTAAGAGGTGATGATGGTCATGATCAGTTAAAAATAAATTCAGAAGCGAATTTTTCTAATTCTGACGTGTTAGGGTAATCTAAATGAGATCTAATTTCTATCTAGTTTAATAGATACGCCATAAGCTAATTACTAATTGTTTGGTTGATCGCCATAAGTACTAAAACGACTATAACACTTGTGGAGAATATGAAGAATATGATCTATTAAAATTTTAATTTATGTTCCCAAAAGTAAAGCAAAAAAGGATAACATTAAAGGATAAAGTGACGAAACGAGCAAGTCCTGGTGCTAACCGAAACGATTGCCCATATTAGCACAGTGCTCCACAGAATCTGCCTCACTATACTGTACTCACCATACAGAAAATGTTATATCTCTATACACAGTTATTACGCTAGCAACATTACTGGTTGGCAATTAAATAATTTTCAATGAAGTGTTATCAACCCTAACTCTACAAGCGTACTAGATTATTGGTGAATAGAAGAGCTCGATTCTCGTATGTTGTACAGAAAAATGTAAAGATATTAGATAATATATGAAAAAAATATAACTAATTTAAACCTAAAGTGCATATTATATTTAAAAAATTATGTTACGCAATATAATTACATTTTTGCCTTGAAAGCCAAATTGAATATATGTTATATTTTTAAGACTTGCTAAGTCTGCTTGAGGACGTATCATTGCCTTATCAATTATTCTGTCGCCATTTCGTCTTGAACAGCAACGACGATGTCCAGAGATAGACTACTTAATATCTCTAAGTGGCATAACGTAGAGCCAAGCAGCAAAAATCGTAATAACAAACTTTTAGATTTTGTTTCTATGTTAAAAAATTGTGTACGGAACGAAAACCAAATATACACCTTACATTAAAACCGGCTGTTTTTGTCCGCGACAATACGAGGTAAACCACTGAAGCTAATCTCCGTATAATCCTTTACCAGAAAGTTTTTCAATCAGTATCATGTCAAAGCCATGGATAAAACTATGTATATACCCACGTACGTCTACACTTTACCTATTGTGATTATATGTAGGTATATAAGTGACAAATGCGACAACTAATGATTTACATGAGACAGGACTACCAAACTAGAGTTCAGATTTGATAAAACTACTTTATTGGCCCATATGAGAATTGACAAAGTCAATAGGCACGTATCACTTGCCTATATAATTATGCTTACCATTTCGCGATCAATGCACTAATTGATAATTCGTGTGACACAATTACGAAACCGTAATCTCCTGTGTCCCAAATCGTGGATTTAATTCCGTATTATACAGTAAACGGCTTACGTGGGTTCTGCGGAGCGACTGTGTTGTTGTTTCTTAGTTGGGTTAGGACAATACAGGCCGATCACCCAATTGCCTGAAAACTAAGATGATCCATGCGTCAGATGGGTATGTAAAAAGATGGCCTCGATTACTTGTCAACGCCATCTATTGGTGGCTTTGAGTAGTTACCAATATCGCCGCCTGTGCGCCTGATCTCTCTTTGGTCGTGTCGGATATCCATTCAATCGGCGTAACATAATGAATAACTTTTTCACTAGCAAGAAACAACTTCCCCATACTACAATGTTCAAAATTTGCAACTGTCGTTGAAACACGTTTTAATAACGGTTTATTTCAAATGTGGAAATGAAATGTTACGTTATCACAAAAGCATTGTGTAAACTCAGGTCAGATGACATCATGCGCTTGTAGGAAATTCAGAGCTTTATGTTATTAATCATCCTTCAGCGGCATTCATTCAAACCGGACAGGCCCTGTCAAAAGGAGTTTTTGTTTGGACTTTATGAATATCGAATACTGAAAATTTATTGTCTTTCTCGTTCCGTATGTTAATGTTTTCAGAACAACGTACAGTTATCTTTTGGCCGTTATCTTTTTTGTGTTTTACTGGTTACATTAAAAGTTATCTCCATCACAAAACATTACAATAACATACAATAAGGCTAGTGAGTTACTGTGGTAAAACAGCCAAAGTATATTTATGCATCCTGTCCTCAGTTCAAGACATATTATTATGATGATAAAATGGTCTGTATAATTTAACTCTTTATAATTTAAATATAAATCTGATAGCAAAAAATTTGACCTTCACGAATCATATCTTAAGCGCATTCACTGAAAAAAATCTTACAATTCTCTTGGAACGAGAAATATCCTTACTTCCTTCACGATTAGCTACTATTTTTATAAAGTGGTAGGTCTCTTTTCCAGAGTCCGTTTGGGGCAATGCAGTGGTACCACTACTGCATTGCCAGTTATTCTGTCGCCAAACAGTAATGTGTTCTGATTTGAAGGGTAACGATGCCAGGGTATTTACTGGGCATAGAGATAGAAGATCTTAAAGCTCTGGGTGACGAGCGTAACGTTGGGCCAAGCAGGTTCTAAATGGAACAGTCTTGTAATGAGATGGTGTGTCGCTTACCATTAGGCGCACGACTCGTTTGTTTTGTCAGTTTAATTAATTTAAAAAAATATTGATGCAAAAGTGTCTCCGGTGTTTTACGAGGCAAGGAGTTCAGGCTAAAGTCTTGGTATTTACAGTTTTTAAAACGAAGAGTGACTCGAGCTACTTTTACAAGACCTAATAAATAAACTATAAATGCCCTTCTAGATTTTGTAGTTACCAGAAGAAAATGGCTATCTAAAGAGCGATGGTAGAAGAGGTATCCCGGTTCACGGTTACGTCGACCGCCCGCAATTCGTCACGCCGCAACCGAAGACGCGGCGTGACAGAGGCGCCGAGTCAATTTCACGGCCCCCTTAGCACGTTGTCTAACGTGTTGAGCGAGACAAACGGCCACGGGTGCTTCAGCGAATGCGACGCCCGAGAAAGCTCCGCAGACGGCATGCTAAAGAGGCGTTTACGCAACCCGCAACTCGGCTCGGTTGCGTAACGCCTAGGGAGCATCCCGAGTGTTGCAATGTGTGGAGGCGACATGCATCTCATCTGCTAGGAAACGTAAAAAAGTTCGTTCGTTTCATTAAATCGTCATAATATTATTGACATTTTATAAGTGGTAGGACTCTTGCAGAGTCCGACTCAGGTACCACTGCATTGCCAGATATTCTGCCGCCAAACAGTAATGTGTAAGCACTACTGTCCGGTTTAAAGGACAATGCCAGGGCAATTACAGGGCAAAGATATAGACCATCTAATATCTCTGAATGACGAGCGAAGCACGGAGCCAGACACGCTCTGTGTGTTACTGTGTTGTTATGGACAGGCGTGACGATTACCATCAGGCGCACGACTTGCTCGTTTCGTCACTTTATCTCGTAAAAAAAGGAAATCTAGTGCAATATTTTCCTGGACCAATACCAAAAACACGCCAAAATAGAAATTATATTTTTATCATTGGTTTCTCAACTTAGACTGCTAGAACAAAGCGAAATTTTACAATGAGCTAAATACCAAACTTCCATAGGTCCCTATGTCTTTTCGTCTTCTTATTCTTCCATGTAACTTGTAGTTTCCTGGAGATTTGGGAAAAAAATTAATGTAATATGTAAATAGTGAAAACTTCAACATTATTTAAATTACCGTATGACTATTAAAATTATAAAAATATTAAATCAAATAGTAATTTCAAGTTATATAAAATTAAATTAAAGTTACATTAAATAAGAGGTTTATCAGTTTTCTTTACTCTCACAGCCGAGTTCTGCAAACGGAATACTTTGCAAGCTATTATTAGTCTGCGACTTCTGAGACTAAGGATTGCGACAAACGACAATTGTATTCCTTGGAATTTAGATTCATCTTATTGCGAGGATTGCCAACGATAGAAATAGAATGTACCCTAGATTTAATCTCGAAGCATTGCTCTTTATATTAAAAAATACACACAATATCCAAAAAGTTCATGAAGATAAACGTAAAAACAAAATAGTCAAAAGTCAAAAAAAAATATTCAAAATAGGATTGGTTTACAATCTGTCTTTGATGTCACCATAAATAACATTTACCACCTGTTCGGATAAAAAATGTCTCAATCCTGAGAAGAACAGGCGAAAGAAACTCAGTGGAATTTTAACTCTTTTTTTTTAGTATCTAAAAATAATGTTTACAGTTTATAATTTGAATCTTGACATAGCCTGAAGGCGATCACATCATTCCCAAGGTATCATTTTATTGACACAATTAGGTAGGTAATAAATATTTTAACAATCAAACCAATAAATTTAAAAAATCTTGAAGATTTAATACAAGTGAATATGATAAGGCGTTGCACTAGTTTAAATGTCAAATTATATTTTGAATAGGATTTTAAATCTGCTATAGAACACAATCATACGCTTAAATCTTTTAAATGTAAATTTAATGTTGCCCGTTAAGAAAATTAAACTACAAACATAACAGGGTTTTTTTAAACAAAAAAGAACTTATGCGTGTAAAAAGCAGTTTCATTTTGTTTTCTTGTTTTTCAATTAAAACTCTAAACATTTTAAACACAACGTTCATGGTCAAGAGACGGACTGAGGTGTTGGATGCTTTTTTTATCAGATGAGGTGGCGAGACGAACAAGTCGTGCGCCTGATGGTAAGCGAGACGCCTGTGCATTACAGCACATTGCCACACAACACTTGCATGCCTCTGCACTGCGCTCGTCACCCAGAGATTTTCCATCTCTTTGCCCTGTAATTTCACTAGCATCATTGCCCTTCAAACCGGAACTCAATAGTGCTTACACATACCTGCTTGGCGGCAGAATATCTGGCATCGCAGTGGTACCGCCCCAGTCGGACTCTGCAAAAGCCCTTCCACTTAGAAACACACACCACAATTTTATACTTTTTTATCACTAACATTATTATTTGTAGCTTTAAGTCAGATATACATGCATATACATACGTAATTCCAAATAAAATTAGTTAAGCTTAAATTTAAAAGTAATGTTTTGACGAAATACTTTTAACTATTAAAGGAAGTGACCATGAAGTAGAAAAAGTAGGTACATGGTACAAGATACAAGGTACAACCCATGTAGGGTAGGTATTTGATTATAGATAATTAAAAAGAAAACAGCCTATTTTATTTCAATATTTATGTTAAGGACTTACATGATAAACCTAGAACACATTCTAACATTGAATTAAAGAAGGTGGTTATCTTTTTATAACTTGTAAAAGATTTATTTATAACAGCGACATATATAGCCCGCTTGCTTTTATGGTGCATGCAGTAAGTAGTCTTGTATAATTGTCACGAGAAAAATAACATGATTGTTTTTTACTTTAATTTGTTTATTATTTTCGTTAATATAAATAGTTAATTTTATATTTCATTTAGTTTTTAATCTTTCTATTTAGTTACTATACCAAAAATTGTAACTTTAATTGTTGCGGCGGTAATATGCCTGAACTGATCACATTTACAATCACGCTTGTAAATTCCTGAAAATATAAAGGGATATTGGACTTGATAAATGGGTAAAACTGACTTATTTTCGGCGGCTTGTGAAATGTTATTAAAGCACGCTTTAAATGTTTAAAACGCTTGAAATTTAAATTGAAATTAAGATACGATAAACCCTTAAAACACTTTGATTTAAATATATATAACAAGTTATCAAGTATATTTTAACCATTAAAGGCAAAAGATTTTTTTTAAATTCTTTACGTTTGCCATCCTCGTCGATGTAACATGATTGAAACATCGAATCAATAGGTAACATCTATGCTGTCACCGCCTATAGTCGATGACTAAAGGATCCTTGAGAGTTGGATGCAAGTCCCGCATACATTAGCAGCATACCAGCGGCAGCGCAGATCGTGACGCAACTGCCGAAACACTGCATACCAATATTGTACTTGCACGTTGGTAATTACACCTAAATTCGCGTACATTGCACTCCGCAGTCGCTGTGACCTGTTTGCTGATTTTCTGCTATATTGCATAGATGCTGCCATTGTTATCGCGAACAATGTGTTTGGACACCCACGGACACTTTCTGTTAGTTAAATTACCACCTCGCCCTTGTGAACACCTCAGCTGGATTACGTTATTAACGTTGGCAGTGTTACGTAAGGTTCTGCTCACGTCATTGGACAAATATGAACTTTCTGCTGTATGCGGAATTTTATGATTTTCGAAATCACAAAGTGCTACTGTGCCGCTTTGTAAAAGATTATCGGTTCACATTAGGCACCAACATTCTCTTTTCTCTCACTCTAATACAAATTAAAGGGTAAAGAGATAGACCATCTAATATCTCTGGGTGACGAGAGCAGGAGTGAAGCAATCATCAGGCGCACGGCGTGCCCGTCTCATCACTTCACCTCGAAGAAAATGATAATAAATAAATCAAAAAAGACTTGTTAAGACGTGGAGCAATAAATAAGTCTGTGTTCTACATATAAAATAATTAATTCACTGTCAAATGTCATTGAGGGTTTAAATCTGTTATGCATCCGTAACCTAACTACCATTGAGAGTAAAACGTTTCCGTCCTTTAACCTCAAATTGTCGTTTCATAGCTAAGAGTTAATTGCCTACATATAAGGCTAACAGGAAAACACACATTGGTTATGTCTATTAGTTAGTGAACTAATAGACACTAACAGTGGTTAATATCCAAAAAATAATACTTAAGCCGATTCTAATTAGATCATAAGTATCGTTATTACCACCTAGTTGATAATACCAGAATGTGATCTGGTATTATTTTAATGTATCTTTTTTAAACAAGTGTACCATACAATTTAATAGTTTCCGCTAAAAAATTTAAAGAATAATGATATAATGTGTAGTTTAGCTTGCATGAACTAAAATTTGCAATTTTTTATGATACTTCTAATCTTACTGTTAAATACATACTTTACAGTTCTTAAGAACATTTCAACGAGAAGATTTTCTTCCTTATTTTATTTTAAACTAACCATTGTCGGCGTGCGTCACAATGCCACTTGAAAATATGTTTGATTCTATAATTTGTTTGTTGAAGTGTTTATAAAACCATTACAGAAAAAACCTACGAGGACTTAAAGATTCGTTTTGTTTCTAAAAAGAATTTTAAATTTTCTTTTGACAAAATATTGGCAAGCGTATGCTCACTCACAAGAGTTTCTGCACAATCAAATGAATAGTTTCACAATATACGGAGGGCACACACATAAAGGTTCATTATACTTTACGTTACGTAAAGTAGTAAGCGTGACGCCTGATGGTAAGCGTGACGATGGTAAACATAACAGCACAGTACCACACAGAGCGTGTTTGGCTTTGTGCTGCGCTCGTTACCCAGAGATATTAGATGGTCTATCTCTTTGATATTAGATAGTCTTGCCCTGTAATTGCACTGGCATCACTCCCCGTCAAACCTTAGCACAGTATGCGTACAAATTACATTTGTTGCTGATACTTCAAAAAGTTTCTACTAATAAACGTAAACCAGCCGTTGTTCTTTCGTACGTAAATAAAAAGTTAACAATTCCACTAAAATATATTATGTGTGAAAAAAATATTATAATAAACATTTTTTTTATACGAAACAAAGTGACGAGACGAGCAAATCGTGCGCCTGATGGTAAGCATCACGCCTACCTATAACACAGTACCACACAGAACACGCTTGGCTCTGTGATGCGCTCGTCGCCCAGGGATGTTACATGGTCTATCTCTTTGCCCTGTTATTTCTCCGGCATCATTGAACTTCAAATCGAAACACAGTAGTGCGTAAGCACACTACTGCCTGCCAGCAGCATATCTGGCAGTGCATTGGTACCGCCCCAATCGGACTCTGCAATATTCCTACCACTTAGAGTATTTGTTTACACAAAATAAGAATACGGAGTCTTAACAAAGATTCTGTGGTAGCGCCCAAGTCGAATTCTGCAAGAATCCTATCGCTTTTTAATTATTTTTTTTTTGTTTAAATTACACATTTACATGTTTACGTACACAGTAAGTAAAGATGTAAATGTATAGTTTATACAACAAGAGCATAATACTTCCTTGTACAAAATTCCAAATGAATCACTGTTTTCGAGATCAGTTGTGATGGGAATAACAGCGAACACTAGTATGTGACGCATTGAGCCATTTAAGTCGAATGCAGTCACTTAATATCTCAGTATTTATCCACCAGTAGGTACAAGAAAACTGGGTATTGATAATCAGGGCGTTGCGGCCAGCCTTGGCTTCTACAAGGAAGCCGTTAGACCGGCTAATCATCGTGTCTCGTTATTAGAGCATTACTTACCCATATAACTGTAAATGTGTGTATATTTTCAATAGCCCGTAATTTTCTACCATTAAACGATGAAGGCCAAAGAAGCTTTGCTGTACTTTTCTTCTGGTGAAAAAATTTAAATGATTCGTGAACACATACCATGTTATAAATTGAATTTTGAGATGTATGAATCACGCTATTCGCATACTTTAATACAATTAAATCTATAATACTTTACCATATATTTACTTATCGATGTATTTTTTACCGATTTTTATCAGTTTTTAGAAAATAATTGATCCCTTCGACTACGGCTGCATTTTGTTTACTTGAACAAAAGTTTTCTTTACATGCATTTTTTTGACTCTTTCTCTAATAGTTTATGTTCGATCAAAATATTAGTTTTCAAGAAATCTATGTTATATTTAACGGCGTATTTGTATTTCCTCCTATAACGGTGTTAAAGAAAACTGACCCATCTAAGATTTCTTTTATGAGCCATTTCATGCGACTCTGTTTTTTTTAGGAGATCAAATGACGAGACGAGCAAGTCGCGCGCCTAATGAAAAGCGTCACGTCTGCCCTTAGCAACACAGTACCACAC
>DWGO01000921.1:0-10663 GCA_018247635.1 Eurytides dolicaon deicoon | reverse complement strand
CTCGCAATTGGAATGAAGACGTGCTGTTGGCCCTTTATGCTGACAACAACACGTTCTTCAGGTCAAGGCGATGAATATGATGGGGAAAATGTAGCCACAACTGAACCTGCTATTTGATTAGCTCGATAAATGGTAATGCCGTTCAGCAGTCATTTATATGAGGCGAATAGCCAATCTACTTAAGCTTGAGCTGTGTCATCAGGTGGTGAAGTGAGAAAACAGCAGCCAACACATGATACTTTGAACTCCAGATACCCACTGCAGATGGGGTCTCAAGTGTACCATTGTATTCAACAAGCAAGAGCATCTTGAGTGGTCCTATACCCTGTACAGGCATCCACGCTACAGGTCAAAGCTAAACTGCGCAATTATAGTGTGGTATTGGTTGACCTCCGCCACGAAATGGTACAAGATCCAAATGCAGCAGACTTCGCAAACAGCAACTCCGCACTTCGAGTAATTATGGGAGCAAGGCGTTACATCAGTAATGACGAAATAAATTTCATATAGGGTCATGAATTCATCAATAACACACCTAAATTATATAGATCCTCACCACGCTCTCGACGAACGAACCTCTGCTCCCACGGGAGCTACTGTAGTCAGAAGTGACTTCTTATCCTGACTGCATCTGACTGCATTTGCACCTTAAAGATGTTGTTGCACCTCACAACACAGCAGAAATCCGTATACACGCTTAACTTATTACCAAAAGTTATATTTAGTATAAGATGTCTGAACAACAGCAATGCTGACGTAATTACAGATATAATTACAGAAATTTAATTCCTAGATAAAATGCAAAGTCAATATTAAACATCTTTAATGTTTCGAACTGCCCCTGCAATGTTCTTAATTATAATTTCAGATCATTTTTTTTTAATTTGATGAAAATAATATATTATTTATTTGACTAAACATGCAATTATTTCAGATTAACAATTATTTTATATATCTTATGCTAGAAACCTGTTCCGAAAATGTTGGTATTCAATACTATAAACTTTTGTTTATATAAACAAATCACAAATAACTCAGTCGTAATGCTGCTTTTCATAAGTAAAGGATAAAATCAAAATTGATTCAGTTCTATCAAATACATCTCATATTATTTAGGTTCGTTTATGATGAGGTAACATTTCCATAAGCCAAAGTTGTATATGTATATTCGTCATCATTTCTTGTGATTACGTAAAGAAATATGAACATAAAGCTTCATTACTCTGGATTTTCGTTAACAAAGGTTAAGGTAAATATAAAGCAGCTGTTACTTCCCTACGAATTGTGAAATATGCTTTTAATAACAGTGTAATTTATGATTGTTTTTAAATAAGACCTTCTTAGGTTTCATTTTAAAAACCTACACACCTTATTTTCATTATGGCCTTTTTTTCACAGCTATAATCGAATTTAGAAATTAAAAGATTTACATTGATGCTAGTCCTTGCACTTATAAGTTGAATCAGCCGGAATCTGAAGAATCGTCTGTCCAGTTACATACTTTTTTACCAAATATTATTATTTTGAAATTATATTTTGGATAGGGTAATGAAATAGGTCAGCTTAGTAAGTTACATAATGTAAATCATTAAATGTTTCTAATTTTATTTAATTTATTTTTGTAATAAAAGTAAGAAGTTGCTTATTTGGTACTACATGTAGATAAATAAGTACAGTGTAAGTTTCTGTGAGGTGTTCCACCGTTTTTTTATACTTCTTTCTTAAAAATATATACACGCGTACTCGTATGTATATATACTTATGTTCTGTTACTATTTATGTCTGTGACGCCACAAAATCATCATATGCATGGTTTCTTTACTTTGTATGGCGTAAAGCTGAAAAACAGTGAATCAATTCTGCAAAAATAACTTAAGTGAGCGATAAAATTGCATATATTCGTGGTATTACTGCCTTTTGAATAGACAAACTGTACTATAATTAATCTAAATAGTTCAATGTACATAAGATCTGCAGAAGAAGTTTCTAGATATTCTTTGATGGATTTTCTGATACAATGAAAAACCAGTGGTTTGACTCCGTCCGTTGTGTATCAGCGTAGCACGTAGTCGTTGAAATTATTCCACTAAATCAAAGAATGCTGGACGGCAGACAATAGGTCTGTGATAATGGAAACTAGTTATCTAAAACTGTTACTGAAAGAGTGTGTAATCGAACTGACCTCTGCATATATACTACATGAGTATAAAAGGTATTATTAATTAAAACAAATCTACGGACATTACCGCGTTCTATTCTGGATGAAAATTTCTGACGTTTTGATTAATTTACAGCATTTAGGTTACAAAAATGACCCGTGCCTTATGAGTGAGTATTTATTTTGGGGAAGAAATATGAGTTTTGTGTACATGCATGATATTTTTATATATTATGTATATGTATACAATGTCGTAGAGTTATATTATAACATATAATAGGTATTCCTATTGCCACATACGAGAACGCAATCACTGATGTAACTCAAAATTGTAGACAATGTGACTGCCCGTTTTTGTAGAATAAATATTGTGCCCAAACCGATGTTAGATCACCTCGATGTTAGAACATCTGTATATAAGCAATATTTTATATAACCACCAATTTTAATTTATAGAAAGTCCTCATCTACTGCAGAAGTAAAATTAAAGTAACTTTCTCAATTTTGAAAACACTTCTATAACATATGGATTTGAACCTTTTCCGTGCCTTTTGATTACGTATTGTATGCAATACTTATGGTCAAATCATAATTGCTTTGTTTCAATCATAACATACCAATATGAAGTGAGAAATAATCAATAAATTATATTTCTGAAATAAGGGATCGGTTTTGGGTTCATTTACATTATTAGTTTTCTCTCAAACGTAAGCTATCGTTTCTATTTGCGAGTGTCTCTTAATTATTATTTAAAGGAAGTAGAAATGACTATTTAATAAACTAACTCTTAATAAATTCCGAAATTTCTTGAAAAGATAAAACAGTTTAAATTCGATCGTTTTTTTTTTCTTGGAATATATATATTAATTTCAACATTTCTAAGCTCCCAATCATTAAAAAGGAAATCGTACGGTGCGTCAAAAATATATCCATTGAAGAAATCAATGACCTAGCTAGGTTTAACTAAAAAGAATCACTCTTTTCTCCTTATGTTCTTATGTTGATTTATTCTACGGATGAAAGTGCAAGTACTTTGTATTAATGAAAAAAAAAGGAATGCAGGCTCTGTTTTTAAGATAGCAAATGTAAAATAATACTATTAATACCTGTCAATAATAACTCGCAAGTACAAACTTTATTTTTTTTTTATTTAATTTATATGCTACAATAACTTAACTGACATTGTAAAAACTACCTGACTAAACATGTTAAAGCGTTTTAAAACGAAAATTACCGTGTAGACGATGGGATATGCGGATTTTATAGAACTGTGTTATGTACTGTACACACCTACTTATGTACTACCTGGTTACGATAGAAATGGACATGCGCATTACACAAATTACTGCCATTTCATCCCATTAAGTCCATCAGCGGAAACGTAGCTCAAGGAGCGCTTGCTTTGCATGCGAGGGGCACTGTGTTGGGCAAATTTTAACTGTAAAGACAATTAAAGATTAACAATTAATTAATTAACAAAAATTAGTAAAAAAAAAAACAAAAAAAATGAATTGCTACATTATTTAAATTTATCTCAGTTTATTAGATTTACCCATCACACTTTTATTTATTAGATAGAATGACGAGATGATGAAGTTGTACGTCTAATAGTAACGGACACGCCATTCCATAACACCTACTTGGCCCTGTATTGCCGTCGCCCAGGGAGTTAAGATGTCCTTTCTCTATGCCCTGTACTGCCATTATGGCCCTTCAAACCGGAACACAACAATTTGGTGGTTTAATAACTCACAACGCAGTGGTACTACCCCAGACGAACTCTGCAAAAGATTCCTACCCCTTATAAAAACTTGGGCAGTATTATTTTATTTGATTTGCTATAATTTAAATAATAGAAACCGAAACTTGCTTTTATTTTATTTATAGAAAATAAATAAAATAATCAAAAATGCTGTGTTACTATTCCAAGTGAACTCTGCTAAAAGTGACTATAAATTGCTGGCACGCAGTATTCGATATTGATATTTATTATTTTTTAGATTTAGCCACTATTTACAATTTCAGGGTTCCAATGTTAACATCCATCAGCTGCTGTTAGCATTTTATATATCGGACTAGGTAGTGCATTAATATTTTGACGTAATATTCTGTATAGCTACAACCATATAATTATCTTGCCGATGTTTATATCCTCGAAGTTATTTCCAAATGTCTAGGTTATCGATATTTATCCATTACTCCATTACTCTAACTAACTAATTCCCAAATCCTTTAAATCACAGAGTCTATATTACAAGTCCGGCCTGCTTATACTGGTTGTTCGCCATTGATCGTGTGTTAATTGGTGAATAATTACAAATCTACGTTATGTTCAGGCGTTCTGGCAATCCAAATCAGGTTAAAGAATATTAACAAGAGATTTATTGTAAATTAAAAATAATTGACCTTTCAGAAACTGGTTGTTACTAATAATTGAATTATATTACACTAATCTATAGTTGCCTATTTGCCAAAGAAGGACTACAAACTTCAATAATTGTTCTACGAACTTTAACAATGCTTACTGTCACCTCCACGATAAACTTGATGTTTTTTTCTCTTTATGATTCTTTACGCAAGGTAATTACAAAATTTTGTGTTAGGGCTGACTGGATTTTTCCTATATTTGACTAAAGCGTTAGTTGTTTTTTTAAAAAACAGTATTTCGGCATTTTTTTTAGTTACGTAACGGTGTGTATCAACGTCATAATTAGTGTCATTTGGACAGGAAACTAGACTAGTGTAAAAACATGTTTTTCATTTCAATTAATTTGGAAACATAAATCTTGAATAAGAAAATATACTGGTGAATACTTGCTACAAATATCGTAGCTTATCAGCTCCGACTCTTATACCATGCTATCTATCTACGTAGCTATACGCTAGTATAATATCATTCTTAAGTAATTTGATTTGCTTAAAACTTTATCTATAACAAATGATTGATACATAAACAAATGAAGCTTCATCGAAAATAACCCTACGGAATAATACATTATGTTTTATATGAAATCGAACACGAAATCAAATTATTAAATCATTTTCAGTTTTATTGAAAATAATCATCGTACACTATAATGCAACTAGCATATTTTTTTCTAGTCTAATTAGAAGAATAAAAAGGATCTTATCTCAAATTGCATCATAATTTATCATTTAATAAACTACGTTAATAAGGCCTTGAGAAATTCAAAACTTAATATATAAAAGTTAAACTATAGTTAGAAGAAATACACATACAAGAAATATAAAGAAAGAAACGGGATTTTTACGGAATAAAGTGACGAGACGAACAAGCCTGATGGTAAACGTGGCGCCTGCCCATAACAACACTCTACCACACAGAGCGTGCTTGGCTCTATGCGGCGCTCGTCACTCAAAGATATAAAATGATCTATCTCTTTTATTATTCTATTACAGGGCAAAGATATATCTGCCCTGTAATTTCGCTGGCAGCATTGCCCTTCAAACCGGAATCAAAGTAGTGCTTACACACTACTGCTTGGCGGCAGAATATCGTGCAATGCAGTGCTACCGCCTCAGTCGGACTCTGCAAGAGTCCCACCACAAAAATAATTAATCGGATTTTTCCTTATATTTATTGGCCTTGTGTGACCTTATAGGTAGGTGTGCTTATCTCTGTGCTCTTTATCGTAAAATTTTAAGACATATTTTTTAAGGAGATAAAGTGATGAGGCAAGCATAGCGTGATGGTAAGCGATATGTCTGCACATAAACACACAGAAAGTGCTTCGCTCTGCGCTGCGCTTGTAATCCAAAGATAGAAACTTAAAATAAAAACAGATAAACCCTTTTGGGATTTGAACCTATGCTCCCAGGTATAATCTAGTCAAACGCCGTAACCGCCCCGCCCCGACTGCTAGTTGCTAATGTCGCTACAAACGTTGTAAACTACAAACTTTGCGCATGTGTCAATGTAACAGAGCAAAGCCGTCCTCAACTGTGTGTCTGATGTTTTCATTTTGCCACAATATTAAAAGAGGTTCAATAAACCTTATCTAAAATTATCTTAAAAGACCTATCAGGACCGCATATGTAGTATACTTGTTAAAGTGCTTGCGTTAAATTATATTACAAAAGAATGATATTCGCACACTAATAATGTATATTGATTAACACGGAGCAACACAAAACAACGCCATCTATTAATAACGCGTTGCATTATAATACCGTGGCGTACTGGCGATTTAAGGGTATAAAGAGCCATCTTATGACCTGGAGTTTGTAACTATTTTATTACTTAATACTTAGTTTTAGTAGTTTACTTTAATAAGATGCAATGTTTGTTTATATAGTGTGTTACTTTTACATATATACATTTGTATGAACATTTTCAAAATATTGAAATTTCTAATATCATTGCACTAATTACATTGGGAATTTATCTTGTTTTAGTTTCATAAATAAATACCTTTTTATATAATAGGAATGGAAGACTTTAATTTAGAGTTATTTTTTATAATTCCAGTAGCACTCTTAATTATGTCTAACATAATGCATTTAACGTTTAAAGATTACTGGGAGTATATTTTTTCAAGATATTCCGCTTGAATTTCTCGGAAACAATTATGTGCTCAAGCTTATATATACTCGAAAACAATATGTACTAAACTTGTTCTACGGATTCAATCGGGTAATGAAAGACGTCACAGGGGAACTGAAATTCTTTACTTTCTAGCGTCATAGTTAATTCCAGCATCTGTCAGTTGTCTAGATTTTGGTAACGCCTAGATAAAGTTAGAATTATTTTTTCGTGTGCAAGCCTCACCTTGGCGTGCCGTGTCCAGAGCTGGAATGTGGTTGTTGAAGTAGAGACCCTATTAGATCACCGTTATGTAAGATTCGATTTCTCTACCGTACCGGATACCTTGACTGACCTAAGCCAGCCTACGCGGGAAGATGGCCCAAGATAAGACTCTAAAGCCTGGACCAGGTAGTTCTGAAGGACGCAGCATTGTCCAGTCCAGGATACTCACGCCAAGACGTCTGCACATAGAGGCAGAATGGTTCCAGGATGCTACGACGAAGGTCTGCGATGTGGTCATGTACTTCCACGGTCCAGGAACTTCCCTCCCAAGTTCCGAGTGTACTGGTGGTCAGCGGAGCTCACGCAAATGCAGAAACTTGTTTAGCTGCGAGACGACAGTACACCCGATGCCGAAGGTGAGGGCATAGGGATCTCGGCCTAGAGTTTTACACCTTTTTCAGACAGGCTAAGATGGCACTGCAGGTGGCAATAGCTTCGGGCGATTGCCGTTGCTAGGGAGAAATCTTTGGCTGCATTCGACCACTAATGGTGATGTTCAAGCTTCGCCCCTGCTTTATTTCTCCAGCAGGAAGAGCACACGCCACTATCCATGGTCCGAACGGACATTGAGGAGACTGACCCGAGCCAGGATGTGTCTGAGGCGGCCCCGGAGGAGCTCGATGCTGCTATTCTTAGGATAAAAGCGAAATGCACCGCCCTGGGGTACGACGGTATCCCAGGACAAGTCTGGACTCTGACACTGAGGAGCCTCGGTTGAGGGCAATGCTTACTGCCTGCCAAGCCATAATTCCATAGAGGTAGAAGGCAGGTAGACTCGTCCTCATTAGGAAATATGAATGTCCCATAGATTCGCCCTCCGTATATCCGCTGAGGTGCTTGATTATGTGAGCAAGCTTTTCGGAAGAGTGGGTGCTGCCCGTTTGGTCGATCACTTAGAGCGCGTTGGCCCAAATCTTGCGGAGAGGTAGTTCGGGTTCCGCAAAGGTCAGTCCACCGTTAACATGGTACAACAAGTTAGGTCCCTTACGCACGAATCAGTTTCACAGGATGAGGTCGCCTTGGTGGTGTCACGCGACATCGCCAACTCCTTCAAAACTCTCTCTTATTTACGCTTCGCATTAGGGAGGATTTCCAGTTCCATCTAATTCCTACCTACCTGCGCCGCACCATCGGGGCATACTTGTTGCACTGCTGTATTGAGTTCCTGTGCCGATAAAGACTCCGGACCATCAAGGTGACGTGTGGGATTCCACAGGGATGGAACTTGGGTAATGATTGGGTGCTACGAGGTGCCTTCCTCAGAGCTGTCGAGATGACATGCTACGCTGACGACACCCTTGTTCATTCGACCGTTCTAGGCTTTAACTTTCGCCAGACTGCTGTTCTCACCACTGCGGGAGTGGCTCTTGTTGTGGGGCGGATTCGCTGACTGGGGCTGGAGGTGGCGCGTAATAAATCAGAGGCCCTTTGCTTTGGCCTGAAACCGTGCCACCTGTATACGACCACTATAATCGTCTGTGGCATCCAAGTCGATGTAAAACCTACAATGCGGTGTATCGGCCTAGTCCTACATCTCTGATGGGATTTCTACGCCCACTTCGAAAGTATCGCACCCAAAGCGGCGAGAGCAGCGAAAAGCACTAGGAAGGCTCCCGAACTTTGGCGGCTCCAATGACTCCAGCGGTCGTCTATACGCCGAAGTCGTGCAGTTCAGGCAGTTCAGTCAGTGTGGGCTAACACCCTGAAATGCCGATCGTCCATTTCTGGGTATAACGCGTGGGCGTGGGGTGCTGTCCTTGCATTTTGCGAGGACGTAGTCACCCGGAAGGAGGCCGCGAAGAGATTGAGTCAGGCAACTACGAGTACCACCCTGGATATCCACCGCCGACGACCAGGGCGTAGGGGGCTGACTTACGCGTACAACTTTCTCCTCTTATAGTGAGCCCCCGGGTGGCAGGCATGGGAATGCCTGCTGCCGAATACGGGGTTCATGAGGAGTGCGTATAAATTTCATCGGCACAGCACCATATGTCCGGATCAGGTGCTTTTGTATCCGTGGAGAGGTGGCCTAAGAAGGCCATAGTCGCGCAGAAATCGCGGAGCATAGTTTTCGTGTTCCCGTGTCCCCGGCAAATGCTACAGTGATTGGTGCAACATGGGTTTTTAGTGGGTTGCTAAAAACGGGCGGTACCCCTGAAATCACTATTACTAAATAAATAGTTTTTCAACGTTACCTATATTTAATACAATATTCTTCGAATTCAAAGTCAAAGTTAAAGTCAAATAAACTTTATTCAAAATTGGATTGGTTTACAATCGCTTTTTGACGTCAACATAAAATAACAATTACCACCTGTTCGGAAAAAAAATGCCTTAGTCCTGAGAAGAACAGACGAAAGAAACTCGCGGGCCTTTTAACTCTCTTTTTTTTTATGAAGTACAAATTGTGTTTACAATTCATAGTCTTGAAATAGCCTGGAGGCGATCACATCATTCCCAAGGCGTGCTATCTTCCATGAAATCATTTACTGTATAATAGCCTTTAGCACACAAACGTCCTTTTACAATTTTTTTAAATTTATTAATAGGAGCTTTCTGGACGTTTTCTGGGATCCTATTGTAGAAACGTATACATTGCCCATAAAAAGAATTACTGACTCGTTGCAAACGAGTCTTAGGTACAACAAATTTGTTTTTATTTCTAGTATTAGATTTACTTATTGACACTAGGACTCTTTTGTACACTCCACCATGGTGTTACCATTGCATTGATGGTTATTCAACCGCCAAACAGAATGGTGTAGGCATTATTATGTTCTGGTTTGGATGGCAATGATGCCAGCGTAATAACTGGGTATAGAAGTATAACATCTTAAATTTCTAGGAAACGAGTACAATGTAAAGCCAAGCGGATTCAGTGTGGAGCTGTGTGTTATGGTCAAGCGTAGCGCTTCCTACCAAGCGCATGACTTGCTTATCCGATTATTCTATCTCGTATGTAAGTTCGAGTTTGTATGAATATGTTCAACTACCTTAAACAGTATAGGACCTTATATAGGAAACTTCAGCAAACTAGTAAGGTAAAATATGGTTTAAAAAATATTCCAAAAATTCTACTTAATCGCTGTATGAAAAACAGCAAATTTTATTTTTTTATTTCGTTAAATTTTGTGTTTGTTTTGAGATTTATTAGCTTGTATTAACGTCATTGTTGCATGGTGCATGGTGTATATAAAGAAAGCGCCAAGAGAGAAGATATTAGAAGAAGTATGAAGACAGTGGCCGGGAAATAAAATTATTCTAAGCTCATGGATGTGAAATTGACTCTAGTAGGGAGTCCGTATCACGCGCGACTCCCTAATCGAGTCAGGTTGACTTCTTTGAGGCTATCTCTACGCGAGAAGAGTGGGTCAGATAGAAAAAGAAGAAAGAAGAAGCCGACAAGAATTTTTAAGGGCTTTGCATGTGTTTTTGTTAAATTTAATACTTTTACCCGTTAAATTTACGTTGTTGTTTTTTTTTTTTCAAAGAAATCTTTTTTATTTTATGCACTTTATGCGACAATATAATGTGATTATTTGGTTAATAAAATTGACATTTTTGTGAAGTCGAATTTTAGCAGATCATTTATTATTATTGTTTATTTATTTATTTCTCCATACATGACTAACATTACAGGTCCTTAGCCTAATGCGTTAGTGGTATACATATAAAAT